>JBAWJQ010005036.1:0-23163 GCA_037783105.1 Bactrocera zonata | reverse complement strand
AGAGACTGATTGTTTAATGGATCAGAGCGTTATCGACAGACATCTTATTTCATTTGTTTGCGTCAAGCAGTCCAATTCCATTTTGAACAGGTAGGGACCCAACTTCGTGAGCATAAAATATTTTATGTTATGTAGACATTGTCTAGGATAGGTAACTTACCTAACTCGAACCAAAGTTAGGTGATATTACATGAAATCACTTCAATAAAACTTGGCAACAGCTTTTTCATTGCCAACAGCAGCAGTTTGCAAGAGTATACTAATATTTGTAGCATCAAAAGATGTTATTTGAAATGTCGAATTGTCTTGTTGAAAATGAATACAATAGTTCGGGTGGAGTTTTTAATACTGACGATCTCACTGTACCATTAGCACAGCACATCTCGGGCGTTTCACCTTGAAAGGTTGCCGGATCACAATGGGATCAAATTTCGTCCATCATTCCAATGTATCCGTATATACTATAATAAATCTGACTGTTGTAGTTAAAAGCAGCATGCATCATTTCAGCCAAAACAGCACGACGTATTCGTGACAGCCGTGTAAGATTCAGTACAGTAGAGTGTCAACAGATCTATTCAGTGCTTTACGTTCACACTGTCATGCATTAGCTTGCGCGCATTCATCTGCAGTCTGTGATCGTCTTAGTAACGGCACATCATTTGCTTTACAACCTATATTTGCTCGTCTGGCTCGTATCATTTTTCCTTCATATAAAAAAAGTAAATCAAATTAAAACCAAATTGCATCTGTTACAAAAGAATAAAACAGCTTTATGAACACAATATGGTTTTTCAAACAAAGAAGCATACATACATACATGTATTTCATTTCAACAGTACAAAATTTACCGCTGTTTGACAATTTCATCGAAATAAAGCCTGTAAACGCTATGAAGACTAGCTTAAAACTGAGAAAAGTACCTGCACATATGTATATACATAGTATACATTTGAACAATTTAAGACTCTCCATTTGTACTCAACAATTTGTTTAAAACTTAAAACTCAAAGCAATAATTATCGCTGACAATTGGCTTTAATCGAAACTCGTTTGAAATGAAATGATTCATGGACAAGTAAGACCTTATTTTGAATTAAAAGTAAAATAAATAATTGTTGCTAAGTAACAGGTTAAATTTAAACATAGAATATATACGTATAATCTCATTTAAAAACCTACACACGAGTTCAATTCGGACTGCAGCCAAAAAGAGAACTGATCTATAATATAAATATTCGATAATACACTGGACTATTCAATATGAGTGACTGAAACAAGACCCACAACTTTAAGCATTATAAAAGCGTTGAATACAGCATTATAGATGGGTGAAACCACGTCTAGTGGTTCATGAATAAAATTAATAAAAATTCAAATAATAGTACTTGTATATAGAATAAAGTTATAATAGATTTCCCAAAATTTGAAAATGGTTTTTAAATTACAAAATGTATATGTAATGTTGTTTATGTTATTTACTATAATATTATATAATTTACATCATATTAAGAGGGTCCAGGGGATAGCTGGGCTTTGTGGAAGCTTAGCCAACCCATCGGTACTTGCACAGTCGAAAAGCCATTTGACCCAAGTTTGATCGCAGGAAATCTAGCGATCTGTTTGCCCTCAGTAAGGCTAGCCTCTTACCAGATGCCATCTGCAAAAGCTGTTTGGAACAAGATGAAGCAGAAACCACTCAACACTTCCTTTTTGACTGTCTCGCGTTTGGGAGGTTAAGACTTAGACACTTGGGAGCGCATATCTTTAGACAACCCACCGAACTGGCGGGTGTTGAAATTAAGCGCCTTTGCAAATTTGTATTGGCTACTAAGCGTTTTGCCAATCTGTAAGTCCGAACACAGGAGTTCGTTGGCTATATGGCTTCATAAAGGACAATACAAGTATATACCAGTCCACGTGTAATCATTGATCAGCCATCTAACCCAACTTAACCTAAGAGGGACCAGTGAATTCTATAAATGTACAAGTATATATATGTGTAAATATCACAGCTTTGACTAGACTTAGGTCATTACTTGTATTCATCTACTGTAATAATATTTTTTTTTTAATTTTTTGATTTTAAGATGATTTTAACCTGGCTACGGAAAGGTTTTTCAAAATAAATCATCCATTTCACGTTCCGATATAACTTTTGAAGTTTTGCAAGTGATAAGTGGCCTTAGTTAATCCCCGTATGTTGTTTCTTGATATGGATTTGGTTTGAGCTCATATGCTAAAATATATAAAGTTAAATAGCGGCAGTGTCATAGAGTTTGTGTTTTTTTTCTGTGTATTTAATAAGTCTTAATTTTATCAAGAAGGTATGAAAACAGTCCTGATATATTTATATCTCACCCCGCTGAATAGTATAGCATTTCATTCTGTTGCAACTTTCAAGGATCAAAAGCGGGGATATATAATCAGGTGATCGCAAAATTTGATTTTAGGAAATCTGTTCTGCATACATAAATTTCCATAAATCTAATAAATTTTTGATTTGTTTCAAGCCATTTCAGTGTTGCAGTGAAAAATTTGAAACTAATTTATTCAAACCAGTTCAGCTTAATGGTTCTGAAAAAGTAATTTCGTTTATTTGGCCAACTGCTTAAGCAATATAGTCTCTTTTCCTACTTTGTTTGCTCGACTTTTCATTCTACTCTATCTCCACTTGTTGCGCGAAATGGCAAAATATGCAGAGATGCAAAAGTATAATCTCGCATTACTAAAATATGTATTTAACTTACCGCAAGTGATGAAAAAGTAGTCGGAAGAATTGTAGAAGCTTTTGACACGTTCCTGTTAAAAATAAATTGCAATTTGCGAAGCAAATCTCTTTGAAGGATATGAAAGTTAACTAAGAACAACAAAGAAGAAAGTCGCATAATGGAAATAAATTTGAACACCCAAACTACAATTGCAGACAAAAGTTGACCTTGGTCGGAAAATGGTAAGAAGACGACAATGAAAAAATAAGTGAAGGATATGGTTGTTTATTTTACAGTTTAATATTCCATGGAGCTAAAAAGTGAAAAGTATACAGTACAAAGGAAAATTACATGCACTGGTGACGAAACTAAAAAGTGAAGTCGAACCATTAAAATCTGATGCGGTCTTGAAAACGAAACATATTTTTATATTCGTAAACTTCCACTCTCACGCTTTTTTGTTGAATAAGTGTCAAAAACATGTAATTTAAAGTAATTTCCACAAACACATGATAATGCACACTTAGGAGCAAAATCACGTCAAGTGTACCACATATCATCCACTTGACCATAAAAATTTAAAATAATGTACATACTATATATTTATTAGAAATTGCATTGAGACTGGTTTTGGAAAATTTTAATAAAATTAAATTAATTTTAATATTTTTTTATTGAAAATTTTAGGTATTTTTCTTTAATAACAATTCATTTTAATTCAACTGTTAGAGACAAATTAGTGAAATTTTGGGGACTTGTCGGAAAACATTTACTTTTTGATATAATACGATAATAATAACTATAAACAAATAAGTCATTTCCACTTCAAATTTAACTTTTCGATATACACACAAAATATTAACAATATAATCAGTACAAACCTTTGCACGAATAATGCACGAAAATTGCGTAAGTCAAACTAAAACTGTGCAAGCCCCTAGGAACTGAATATGTGGACCATATGTATTTCGGCAAAAAATGAATAATATGGAATCCCTTCCAGATCTCGATAGCAGACGGTTAGTTACTCTCCGAGCACTTTTCATAGGCATTATAAAATATTACTAAAAATTTTTTTCTATGGGAGATGTAATATGTATGTGATTGCGAATATATCTGCTGATTCATTGCAAATTATTTATCTTTAAAATATCTATTAAAGATGATTAAATTGTATATCTAAGGATTATATATAATTTTATAGCATTCCTTCAATTCAATTCATTTCTTATTAATATAAGTAAAGCATTTTCATGGTAATAAATATTTATGAATACAACAGTTGAAAGTGATTGACCTTACGTAATACCATCACACCTTCACATGCTTGCACTGACACTTTTGCATGCTACATATGATTGTTTGATGCCCAAAATCTTTCTGGCTTTGACATCATGCGGTTTTTATTCCATTGGGTAATTTTCCTCCTACTTGCGTTTTTTTCCTCTTGTATTTTTCCGCTTCTTTTTTGTACACACATAATTCGTTTTTCAACCGCAAAACATTTATAGGCACATAAGATTGTTAAAATATTTGCGTTCGATTCAATTAATAAAAATATGTACGCCTGCAGACCCAACATGTCTCAACCACATGTTTCTCGCTCAATTAATCATTGAATAAGTTTTCTTGCAGTACAAAGGTGTTGGTATTTGCTTTAAACCTTACGTCATTGTAATGTGTACCGCCACATTGCCCCTAAAATGGACAAAATTAGGCCAACAATAACCCAAACCCACATATACCTTACAAAGGAATTTTATTTACACTTTTAACTTATGGTAAAACCATCCGAACATATTCTGCCGAGATGTGAGTGAATATGTATTATATTATTACAAACCGTTTGTTTTCCTCTTACTCCTGTCCTCCGACATCGGTACGACTACAACCTATTCTTGGCACATACTATTGCTTACCACAACTAACTATACCACGAAATTAGAACATTATAATATTTGTTTATATTATGTTATTCGCCTTCTCAGCTCACCATTTAAAAAGTGAACAAATGTTATTTGCACTTCATAAGCTACTCCAACGCTGAGCAGAATGTGGCCACACTCAAGGACAGCAATCGTGGTAAAACGAGCGCAGCATAAATCGCATGCCAATTCAATTTCAATCAGCACAATAAAAATATGGATTTACATCAAGAAGTAAGAAAAAATCGGTGTATATTCTTCTTCTTCTTCTTTACTGGCGTAGACACCGCTTACGCGATTAAAGCCGAGTTAACAACCGCGCGCCAGTCGTTTCTTCTTTTCGCTACGTGGGGCCAATTGGATATCCCAAGCACAGCCAAATCCTTCTCCACTTGGTCCTTCCAACGGAGTGGGGGTTTTCCTCTTCCTGTGTCTTAATTCCCTCAACTATGCCAATGTCGTCGTATATCTCACACAGTTTCAGTTTACACAACCGTGTTAGTTTTGTGGGCATAAAGGCAGGTTTGAAATCAACGAGGAGGGGGTGTGTGTCGATTCTCTTTTCACGGGTCTTTTCCAAAACTTGGCGCATGGTGAATATCTAGTCGGTTGTTGATTTTCCAGGTCTATAGCCACACAGATAAGATCCAATCAATACGCTCGATAGAATCTTTTACGCGACGTTTAGAAGACTTATCACACGGTAGTTGGCGCAGATTGTAGGGTCTCCTTTTTGTGGATTGGGTGGAGCACACTTAAATTCCAATCGTTAGGCATGCTTTCGTCCGACCATATTTTGCAAAGAAGCTGACGCATGTTCCTTATCAGTTCTTCGTCGCTGTGTTTGATTAAGTCGACCGGCAATCCATCGACACCCGCCGCTTTGTTGTTCTTCAGACAGGTAATTGCTATTCGAGCTACTTCATGGTCGGGCATTGGAACGTCTGCTCATTCATCATCGATTGGGGAATAGGGTATGCTTTCTCCTGGCGTTTTACTTTCACTGCCATTCAGCAGGCTGGAGAAGTGTTCCCTGCATAATTTAAGTATACTCTGGGCAACGGTCACTTGATCACCTTTGGGTTTCTTCAAGAGTATGCTCCGGTCTTGAAACTTTCTGTTAGCTGCCGCATTTATATACTCTCGCAACAAAGTTGCTAAAGAGAGTATTATAGTTTTGTTCACATAACGGTTGTTTGTAAGTCCTAAAACTAAATGAGTCAGATATAGGGTTATATATACCAAAGTGATCAGGGTGACGAATAGAGTTGAAATCCGGATGTCTGTCTGTCCGTCCGTCCGTCCGTCTGTCCGTCCGTCCGTGCAAGCTGTAACTTGAGTAAAAATTGAAATATCATGATGAAACTTGGAACACGTATTTCTTGGCTCCATAAGAAGGTTAAGTTCGAAGATGGGCAAAATCGGCCCACTGCCACGCCCACAAAATGGCGGAAACCGAAAACCTATAAAGTGTCATAACTAAGCCATAAATAAAGATATTAAAGTGAAATTTGGTACAAAGGATTGCATTAGGAAGGGGCATATTTTGAGGTAACTTTTTTGGAAAAGTGGGCGTGGCCCCGCCCCCTAAAAAGTTTTTTGTACATATCTCGGAAACTACTATAGCTATGTCAACCAAACTCTACAGAAACGTTTCCTACAGGCATTTACATATACAGTTCAAAAATGGAAGAAATCGGATAATAACCACGCCCACCTCCCATACAAAGGTTATGTTGAAAATCACTAAAAGTGCGTTAACCGACTAACAAAAAACGTCAAAAACACTAAATTTTACGGAAGAAATGGCAGAAGGAAGCTGCACCCAGGATTTTTTTAAAAATTGAAAATGGGCCTGGCGTCGCCTACTTATGGACCAAAAACCATATCTCAGGAACTACTCGACCGATTTCAATGAAATTCGGTATATCGGTATCGGTTCGGTATATATTTCCTTAACACCCTGATGACATGTACGAAATATGGGTGAAATCGGTTCACAACCGCGCCTTCTTCCCATGTAACGCTATTTTGAATTCCATCTGATGCCTTCTCTGTATAATACATACATATAAATGAAAATACAATTTAATACTCAAAGTACACAAATTGATCTAATCTTATTAATTTTACAGCAAAATAAAAAACTATGTAAATGACGGATAATGAAATCTCGATTATCACTTTATCATGCGAGAGTATAAAATGTTTGTGTGTGACACCCGAACGTAGCCCTTCCTTACTTGTTTGTTGAAATTTCGAGCAGTACCCCTGTCGGCCAGCTTGTCAAGATCTTCATACTCATGCATTTCGGCCGCCCTGGTTTTCTATCTGCAAATGCCTCTCGCTTTCCTCTTCAACTCTCGGTATCTATCCCATCCCGCACGTGTTGTGGTCGATCGTAAGGTTTCGAGGTAGGCAGCTTGTTTTCTTTCCGCTGCGACACGGCACTCCTCGTCGTACCAGCTGTTCTTTTGCATTTTCTGATAACCAATAGTTTCGGTTGGAGCTGTACGTAAGGATTTTGAAATGCCGTTGACGAGTGTTCTCAGAGAGCAGAAGTGCAAGTCTAGTAGAAAATCGTTCGGCTGTCTGTTGTCATTGCAGCTTCTCGACGTCGAACCTTCCTTGTGTTTGTTGGCGTGCGTTTTTTGCTGCACGGAGGCTGATGATCAACTAGGCTGCAATAAAGTAGTGTTCCGAGTCGGTGTTAGGACCTCGGAGCGTACGCACATCTAAAACACTGTAGACGTGTCTTCCATCTATCACAACATGATCGATCTGGTTGGTGGTTTTTCGATCCGGAGACAGCTAGGTGGCTTGATGAGTTTTTTTGTGCTGGAATCTAGTACTACAGATAACTTCCCCGGGGAAGTCGATCAGCCTCATCCCATATGGGGATGTTTCATCGTGAAGGCTGAATTTACCGACCGTAGCGCCAAAGGTACCTTCATTGCCCACACAAGAAAAAAGAAAGAATTGGGAGCGCAAAGGTTCGAGTTTTCCAGCAACATGTTATTTAGTTAGGAGATACAAAAGCCTTGCATGTAACAAAGTACCTTTAGACATACAAATATTGCAGAATTTCGGACTATGGTATATATATCAAGTTCTTATACACATACATAAACATTATATTTATAATCTTTTTTTCTGACCTCTGCAGCGACAAAATTTTTTACCCTTTGCAGGCCATAATGGTTCACGCTCAAATATTTTAAGCATTCCTTCTCTTATAATGGTTATTAGTATGTATGGTTAGTAATATATCACAACAAATAAAAACAAGTAAGGAAGGACTAAGTTCGGGTGCAACCAACTTTTATACTCTTGCAACTTGCAGGGAAATACTTCAAGGCGTAAAACCAATCATATAGAGAAAAGTCAGCCGAATGTTGGAAAATCCTGATATTAGTTATCTATTTAAGGCGCAAAGCTACACCGCTCTTTTATTTTCATTGGTATAACTCTTATATTGGCCGAGATATGCGGTACAAAGTCACCCGGATATTGGTACGATTCAAACCATTTTTGACACACACGGTTAAGGTTTCTGTGTGGATGTTATTGTGTACGTAATTAATCGGCATTTAAATTGTAGTTCAAATTTTATGTGTTATTTTTCACCTTTTGGTAACTCACAATTCAAACTATTAATAAAAGAGACATTGGTTTGGTACTGAAGGTATAAATGATAATAAATATAAATGGGTAAATAACAGTTGATATGTACGTCTTTAAGTACTCCCACAAGTTCATACACATTATCGCACTCCTCTTTGACTACAAATCATACGATGATTTGACGCCTCGAAATTTCTGGCTTTGACACATGACAGCTTTCATTTCACCGGTTTTTTTTCTGTAACTTTTGGCTCGAATCCGTTTTTGTGTTTTTTTTTTATAACTCATTTTTTCATACGTGCAGTGTTTGTTTATTATATTTTCATTAGTTCGCTAAAATATTTGCTTTTAATTCATATAAATAAAACTAGGTACATATGTATACATATGTCTGTTTGCTACCTCATCACGGCGCTACCACATGCTTTTCCCTCGATTAATCATTGAATAAGAGGGCCTGCAGTGTAAATGTGGTGGTATATGCTTAGCACCATACGAAATTGTACTACTGCCTAATAGAACCTGCCCATAATCCTTAAATGTTACAAAAACTTACTTATACAAAGTTATTATACTTGGTATATGATGTCATAGTAGCGAGCAGTATGTGGTAAAAATATTTTTTTTTTATTTAAATTGACTCCTCAACATAAATGGTTCAGTGCTTTACTTATTTGAAAACGACTAAATAAACTTTACTAGCGATATCATTGAAATCGAAAGAACCACACTCACCCCAATACAATTGTTATATTTATTTATATAAATCAAAGTGCGATAACTCGCTGAAGAAAACATCGGAAATATTAAGTACAAGGTGTGTTCCAGTAAACAGGACTTAAAAAAAAAAAAGAACAAATGATTTTTTCGGCAAAATCATTTTTTATTTTATTCAAAATAGCTGCCTTCTGCTTCAAACAGCTTTTTGCACGGGCCAAAAGCATGTCGAACGAGTGTTTTAGCTCGTTGGTCGGTATGGCCGCCAGTACGCCGGTGCAAGCATTTTGAATGACCTCTACGTCTGCATAACGCTTTCCTTTAATGGGCAAATGCATTTTTTTTTTCCAAAAGGAGGAAGTCGCAAGGTGCCTTATCAGATGAATACGGGGAGTGGTTAATGGTTAAAATGTGATGTTTGATCAAACCTCTTTAATGGTGTTATTCGAATGCTGGAACAAACCGTGTACACATTTTCGTAAGCCCAAAAGTTCGGTCAAAACGCGATAAATAGATGTTTTGCAGATGTTCAAATCCATTTCCATGAATTTCAATAACAACGTCGGTTGATTTTTCACAGTTTCGATGGAATTTCTGGTGATCACGAATTTTGATTGGCCCACATGTTGATCGTCATTTATGTCCTCACGACTACTTTGAAAACGAAGAAACTGGGTACGCAATCATCGTCATAAACTTGTCTCATCAATTGAAAGATTTCGGTAAAAGTGCTTCCAATTTTAAAGCAAAATTTAATGTTGGCTCTTTGTTCGAAGCTCATTTTCACAGCGATATTACAAACATATCGATAAAGATAGCAGATTCTAAGGCATCAGTCGACATATAGATGGCGCCACCAGGGAGCGCTAGATCCAAAAAGTACATACAAAGTTTACTTTGGACCCCTCCTTGTATAACCTCCGAATTAGTACAACGGGATAGTATAGTTTTCTGGAAGAGATATATATATTTATTCGGCTAGTAATTTGATGATACAGAATGTTAACAGCTTACTCTTATTAACAGGAGATAAAAAAAGGATTAGATGATTGACTCATGTGTAGAAGTTCAGGCAAGTGAAGAAAGTTCTGTGATCGCCATTCACTTGGGAGTGACCAGAAACGATTCTTTTACATATGACTCCAGCAGCTCACGACTTCCGGTCTTTGACCAAGTATCCGAATTAAGAGCATGCACCTGGAATGTCCGGTCCCTTAGTTGGGAAGGTACCGCTGCCGATATCATCAACCGACGCCATATTTTGTCCCGTTCTTTTGACATTTCTTTTAGTAATGTTTACCATTTCATCGTGGAAAGATAAACGATCCAGCAACAAGTCGAAATTATTAAAAATTTTTACCGAAATTCGGAGTCAGTGGCTTCAACTAAAATAGCAGAATTCTCAATAAGAGCGCTACAAAAGTTTATTTTAAAGAAAACAAAAACGGTATGGGATATCAATGAAATTATTTTTTCGTGTGAAATTACATTCGTTACCATTGCATACCAAAAAAATTACGGTTTGGTGCGGTTTATGGGCCGGCGGCGTCATTGAACCGTACTTCTTCCGTGATGATAAAGAACGACACGCTACAGTGAATGGGAATCGCTACCGATAAACGATAACCGAATATTTTTGGCCCGACTTGGATGATATGGTCTTGGGCAACCTGTGTTTCCAACAGGAAGGCCCCACAAGCCACACAGCGAATGACATAATCGATTTATTAAAAAAAGTTTTGTGAACGTGTTCTCACGAAATGGCTCCGCCCCGATCGTGCAATTTGACGCCGTTAGACTATTTCCTATGGGGTCTACGCCAACAATCTTCGTTCGTGCGTCTGGACTTCTGCAACCGCGCAATTGGTGGCCATGCAAAATAGATCGAAGGTACTTTTATAGGATAAAGAACTTCGTTGATATCCCAAACCGTTTTTGCAGTACTCTTATTGAAAACGTCTTTATAATACTTTTATCTCTAAAAATAATAAAAACATTTGTGTAGTAAGAAATTTAAGGTTCCTATACTCTCGCTAGATGTTATAATACAAGTATATTGCATAGTTTTGTTAACCCAACGGTTGTTCGTATCACCTAAAAGTATTAGCGGTCGATATGGAGTTAAAAATTCGGGTAGCTATTTATCCATCTTCCCGTGCAGGCGATATCTTGAGTAAAAATAGATATATCGTGATGAAAGTGGCTATATGTATATGTTCCTTGGCACTTAGGGACGATCAGCATTGCAGGTACCCGGACCAACATCTGTACGAAACGCCACTAACCGGAAACTTTTTTTTTGTTTTTCAAATTGAGATCAAAAAAAAGGACTATTTCTTTTATTTTTTAACGACCTCAAAATTGAGTGAAAAAAATTTTTAAGTTATCCAATTTTATGTAAAAAAAATCTCAGCTTTCTGATAAAAATATTTTCAAAATCCAAAAAAAAAATGTGCTTTTCCTTCAACTTTTATCTAAACTGACTTTTCCATTCGATTCCTCGTACAATTTTACATAAGAATCAGTGTTCAAAAATGTGGGACTCTGATCCCATGAACAACAAAAAAAATGCAAAGTTGACGCTCAAAATCCAAAACTTTTCAAAAACTAGATGTCAAAAGTGGTTTGGATCGTATTAATAGTTCCCTTATGTATCTAATATTAATATTTTCGCATACATCATTATGTTAGTTATCTCAATGAAATGAGAAAAAGGATTGTATCATAACAACGTGTTTTTGTATCTAGAATATCTGGCTGACTTTCCTTTATGTGATTGGTTGTTTAGTATCTGGCATATTTATAGCAAGTGGTATTGGGAAAAAAAGATAAAATCGGATCGATACTGCCCCGACTCTCATGATGATGTTGTATATAGTAAATGTATACGAGTATACTCGCATAGAATTGCTTGGACTTCGATCCTCTGGTTGACGTATTACACCTTAAATAACTTTCCTCTCTTTGATTCTTACAAGTCGTAAGAGCATAAAACTTCGGTTTCAGCCGAATTTAGCCTTTCGCTACTTATTAGGAACTTTATAATTTTGTACTTGCAACCCAAATCCTTTTTTTCACGGAGTGTCACTTGTGATGGAAATAATATGTAACTTTAACCGTGGATTCGCCTCTCCATACACATATACATTGTGGACAAAAAGTAGTAATATTTTTTTATTTAAATTTCGCGCGAAAAGCTATTCGTCGAAGTATTATTTTCTAGATTGGAATGACTGTCAGTAATCCTTCAAAGTGGGTCGAGAACGCGTTGACGACCAACCACGTCCAGAACGGCCATTAACATCGACTAATAATTACGCCAATAAAATAAGGCCTTATAAAAATCTTTGTATTTGAATACTTCTATACACATCCGTAGAACCACTAGCCATGCATGAAACAACCATACTAAGCGGGAAATGGATTTGCAGCAATTATTATTATTTATTGCAGCAATCTCGCGCCAATCAATTTCCTGTCGTAAATAACAATTGCTATCGGTTTATCACCTCCAAGGAAGTACAAGACATGTTATTTCTACAACTTTATTGTTGTTAGCAGATAGCCTTACTTTCGAGCAGACCACGGTTGTTGTTTTTTTTATAAAAATGTCAATATTTTTCTTTTTTTTAGCTGCTTTTGCTGAGTCCGTGCAACCCAATTTTATTTCCTTTGCCGTCATAATATATAATATTACAAATATATGTATATGGCATCGTAGGTATGAGTGGGGAATATATTTATTCTTTGTAATTTATGTTTTTTGGTTTTAAGGCAGAACCTTTTTATGCTTCGTGAATTCCAGTTAATTTATTTGCGTACACGTTTCACGAATTTTATTCGCTCTAATGGTTTAGCGCATCATGATGATTATTTGCCGAACGATATTTTCAAACCCTTTTAATACACTAGAACATACATATGTATGTAAATTAAACCACGAAATATTATACTTTTGCATTGAAGTGAATTAATTATAATTAAAGGAACTCAGTATGGCTTACAGCATCCTGCCTATTAAGATTCGTTGTAATTATGATAAATAAGCATATTTTTTTGATGATCTGATTTGAACAATACCGAACGGGGACCTTAGTGGAAGGTGCATAATGTCTTCTCAAGAAAGGTTCTGTCAGAATTACCCACGATTACAAAAACTTCAGGTAAGTAGATGTAGGATGAGTGAATATTGTTAGGTTTGTCTACAGGGTTTTCCGGAAAGTAATAGGGCTGAGTCGATTTAAAAAAATTGATTGAACCAATCGTTACATTATTTAAAAACTTTTGAAATAGGCTCTTTCTGCGTCGATGTAGCGCTACCAGCGCGATCTCCAAGTATGGAAATCATCACGGAAGGTATTCTCTGGAATCTCTGGAATAGCTTTGAGAGCCGAGGTGCATACTGCTCAAATTCCCTTCCATCCGTCTTTCCTGACAAGGAAACAAAAAAGTCCGGGGGGCCACATCTGGGCTGTATGGCAGTTGCGGAGGCTTTAGGATGCCGGCCTTTGTTAGCTAGCTGTTCACAAGAAGGGCGGTGTGAGCCGGGGCGTTATTGTGGTGCAACTTCCAAACGGTTGCGATGTCTTGTTGGACCCGATTGATCCTTCGTTTGAGTCACTTCAGGACTTCCACGTAAAACTTGGCGTTGACAGTTTGTCCAGGAAGAACAAATTCATGGTGGACAATGCCTTTGATGTCAAAAAAGACAATGAGCATCGTTTTCATTTTGAATTTGCTCATTCTTCCGGACTTCATCAGCGACCTCATCCCGGCCCTCAAAAAAGACCTGGTACTACCGGAACAACTGGATAAGCCTGCTTGATCATATCAAACGTCTCTGTTGCAGATTTATCGAGTTTCTCACAGAATTTTATAGAGTACCTTTGCTCTAACAAACGCTGCGTTTTCGGCATGCACCACTCACAGAAACACGTCGCGCGAAAATGTTTGTCCTGACTCTGCAGGTGCTCGGAGACAACTGACCAGCCGCTCGTTCGTTAGCTAGGAACGCCCTCTACCGAATCCAGTCGGTGTGCGCACGCTCTGAAGTACAGTCGCAGCGGAAGAAAATCAGTCCTATTATTTTCCGGATCAATCCTGTATGGTGAAGTTCGAAAATTCTTATAAACTTACATATATCCAAGTGAAATTAATATAATTGCTATAATAACAGGAGGGTATGCGTGGTTATTAAGAAACACATGAGTGATTATTATGTAACAAAAACAATATACCGAATTTGGGATTCATAAGTAATTTTACGATTTACGTCATTTAATATGAGTGGTTCTATACATTTATTATACGCACTAATAATCCCATATTTTAACATATTACTAGAAAAATATATTGGTAATGTTTTTCCATCTGTTATTTGCAATTTGTTGAAATTGTATATTGATCTCTATTTTGAACGATCCTAGCGGACTTAGTATTAGCTGTCTCGGATTTGTTAAGGCAAGCTCCTGCCTTTGCCACCTCGTCTGATTTTTCGTTGTCGAAAATGTTCCTGTGACCGGGAACTCAGATCAAGTCTAGGTGGAGCTTGTCTTTTAGTGAGCTCAGTGCTTTCTTGCAAATAAGGACTATGCTGGAATTTGTCATGCTGCTTTATGTATCCTCTCGTAGTTTTTCAATGGAGCTTGGAAGATGCTAACCGAGCTCTATAGGCGGATAGAGAGAGAATTGTCCAGATTATCGGAAAATACTCCCGTGCCTACTCCAGAGTCCATTTTGGACCCGTCGACCAAAAATGGTAATTGGTGTTTACGCCAATAAAGAAGAAGAAAATAAGAAGTATGTCAGAATGAATTCTTTTTGCATTCTCTCTAATGAAAAGATAGGAAAATTATCCAATATGCACAAAGTGCTGGCTTTAATCAGGTAACAATTGAACGAGAGAAAACAAATATTATTCCACAGGCATACAAACACATGCAAATATTTGCTTTTTATTGAGTAAATGCTTGAAGTGTAGATACGTATTTATGCTGTTTAGTTCTCGAGAGGCTTATTCGCGGTGGAATTGTACCAACTGCCAAAACAATGAATATCGCATAAACAATGCGGTCGCAATAAGCTTACAAATATAATCAGAGTAAATTGAGATAACAAGTGCTTACCAATATCCAACCATGAAAGTACTCTGCAAAATTTGGGAAGAGTAAAGTACCAGACAGCATAGGAACAACGTGATTTTGACAGGTCGCGGCGGTCACGTTTGTTTACAGATTTGTCTCAAATTTCAGTTGGTATGTTCAGTAAGGTTTGTTATTTCATCATAACACGTTTCACCATGGTACATCGCTTAAAAATATTATTACGCGAATACAGCTTCTCCGGTGGCTGCTGTAAGCGCTCTTCGCACCAAACACGGTGAGATTTGACTTAAAGGCTTCCTCAACAAACATAATTATCGCTAGTGGGGTGAGTCAAGTTCTCGTGTGAGTCAGGAAACACAGTTGCCCGTTCAGTGCGGATTGCGATATGGCGGCATCATCTGGCCTTATTTCTTTCAAAACGAGACAGGAAGTGCCGTTATCATCATTAGTGAGCATTTTAACAAGACGTCGAACGACTTTTTTCTAGAAATTTTATGTAATTGACTCTGACGATCTGCATTTCCAACAAGACTTGACCGGCTAATTTCAAGGAATGGCGCAGCCAATTGGCCGCCAATATCATACGATTTAACGCCTCTAGATTATTTTATTGTTCTTGTTGATAGAGCCTTTAGGTTGGATGTGATCATCATAATTTAGGGAGAAGTAAATTTAATAACAAACACAAACAATGATGCGACAAAACGCTGTCAAACCTTATTCAGAAATATAAATCGTTTCACACGCATAAGAAGTTGGCACTCCTGCATAGCATCAGATGTGACATGTCACCATAATAACAATCCCATATATAATATATCTAATATTTCATTGGTGTTCGACAATAGCGGATGTGGTCGGTAGAAGCTTCTTAGCTTAACTTACAGAAACGGTGACAACTTTTGTTCCATCAAATTTAACTGAATGGTTTTTGATTGTGTGAGAAGTTTATGCTAGAGCATTTGGTAGCAAACAAGTGACGGAATAAAGGTTCATAAAACAAAAAATTATAGAACATTTGCTTAAACAAGAGCAAAAAGATGAGAGCTATTGGGATGATGAACGTCTTAAGCTATTGACAGACATATGGTTTCATATTACAATGTGTACTACAATGAAAGCTCAGGAAACCATGAACCAGCATAGCGGCACACATATGTTGACACTCATCAGCTGATGTAAAAAAATTAAAATCAACTAAATGGAAATAAATAAAATGGAGCCAGTAATATTTTCAATTTAATGTGGAGGAAAAGGACAACTTTTACACTATCTTTACGTGCATTAAAAAGAAGCAATCGATTCATTTAAAAAGGTCAATTTCAACACAATGGCTTCTCTAAGATATAAAACTAAACTAAGATATAAAACTGTAATTTGGTCACTTTTATTTTGAATTTAAATACTTTTACAAATGTCTAAATGATAGAAAACATATAATTGTGGCAGAACAGCTTAAATTTTTGTGAGAATTAATCATAGTACGTCGCAGAACAGCTCATAATTTCAATTTCTTGAACTCTATTGTAGTACCAAACTCCATTTTCTTTGCAACAAAAATTCAAAATACGATTGACACACATATCATATCCTTAGCGTACTACAATATGTATTATATGTCCATATACACATTCGTTTCTGCAACTCACCTAAAATAAAGCGATATAAAAAAACCTAAAACATAAAAGTCCGCCTTCGACAACTGAGTGACATTAAAAAATATTTACACTTCTTTGCCCTCGCCGCTAATTACTATATGTGCAAATATACATAAGTAAAGGTGCTTCTATACATACCAATTACAATCCATAACATTAGCATGATATAATTACTTTTATTTGTAAACAGATCACTGTGCCACTAATCAAATGCCTTTCATACTACATTAACCTTTCTAAGTGCTGGTCTACATATACGTTTCATAAATTTCTATCTTAACGGTAGTAAAGCTATTTTTAAATGAGTAATTTTGAAATGATGTTATACGAGTATTCATATATTTTGAGGATTCCCTATATTTCCGCCGTTCTGAATATTTTATATCGGAAGCGCTGTCAACATAAAAATCAAAAAAGTAAGTTCTGCATTCAATCCAGTAAACTATTTGGAATACTAACACAATTTTTATCTCAAGTTCACGTACATTATCAACAGGGTGCAACATTTTTATCTCAGTATATCAAGTATTGGAAAAAAGCAACTGGCCTAATACTTTCATTCATAGCTTGGCATGACATTCTTCCATGTTGAACACAATAACCGTCAACACATTTTTCAAGCAAATTCAGAAAACATTTACGGTTTTGTTGGAAAAACAAAATGTTGGCCATAATTTCGGTTATGCTATGGTTCTGTGGTTTACAAACTTCAGGCCTCACTCACCACGAAATGCTTTTGTTAGTAGATAACTGCTGGCCAGCATATCCTCAGTAAATAAACTGTCAAAGAAGGAGCAATTCATATTCTAAACACAATTCTGGCCGAAGTAAATTGGGATTAAATCACCATAATAACAATAGAGAGGAAAGAAGTTTAAATCCGGTTGACTGTCTGTCCATCCGTGCAAGCGGTAACTTGAGTAAAAATTGCGATATCTTGATAAAACGTAGTATGCGAGTTTCTCTGCACAAAAAAAGTTACGAGCTCATAGATAGGTGTGAACGCACCACTGCCACGCCCATAAATCGCCCTCAACCGAAAACATGTTAAGTGCCATAACTAAGCACTAAATTAAGCTGGAATTTGGTACACAGAATCCCAGTGGCAAGGGGCACCAGTGGACAACAAATTTTGAAAAAGTGGGCTTGGCACCACCCTCTAATAAGTTTAGTATACACATCTGCTAAACTGTTAACCTTTTCGGGGCTTCTTTTTTCTTTTTGGTTTTAAAAATCTATTTTTTAGTTTTTTTATATACTTAAGCCCAATTTATGAATAATCAAAACTAATTTTTTAATATTTTGTTTGCAAAAGTGGTTTTTGGACACTAAGCCATATGGCATAGAATCTATTTAAAGGAAAAAAATAAAATATATAAGTTTATAATTCAGTTTTAAAATTGTTGTTTTTATTGGATTAAAATTATTTTTTTAAACTTAAACTCTAAAAATAAAGAGTTCATTGTAACTAAAACTATAAAAAATAGGAATTCATTGTTAATTTCTGGTTCAAGAGTATGCCTGCATCTGTATAATTCTCTGAAAAAAAAAATAATATAAAACAAATTCAAATATAGAAATAAATCTATAACTTACCTCACTTTTCATGATATAATCTAAGGCAATTTCTGGTTCCGTTTGGAATGCAGAGATGAACGTTACATTTTGCACACAAGTATCTGGAATATCCTTTGCATCTTGGTACTTTACATATACGTTTTACAGGTGTATACTCAGGCCAATGTTGAATACCGTCGAAACGAATTGAACCTGAAGGTGCCCTTCCATATGAAGGTCTTGATTTCGAAGTTGATGGAGTGCTAGAAAGGTCTAAGTCCTCCGATTGCTTGGGTCTTCCTCTTTTCCGTGCGACACTTTGAACTGTTGCCAATGCCAGCTTCATCATTCCGGAACGCTAATAAATCCCTTTGATCTTTTTTTTCTTATGTTATTACTTTCACAATCATTGCGATATTCTAACCAAGAGTTGCATACTGCTAAGTCCAGAAAATGGTCGAAAACTCTAAGGGTCCACTTTTTTGTCCGAATAGAAATTCGATACAAAGATAGCAAAAAGTCCATCTTGTCGACTCCACCCATATATTTAATATACACAGCTATAACGTTAGGCTGTGATACAACCATCTTTTTCTTTTGCCCAGAACAAAATCTGGTGACCTCTTTTGTGTCTTTATCACCATAAATGGACGAAGCCAATTGCACACAGCCCCCATCTAGCCATTTCAAAACGATAATGTTTTGGTTCCTTTCAATGCAATAGTCTACCTCTTCCTAACTTTTTTAAATCCTTTTCTGGTTTTAGGGGAGCTTTTCCAATTCTGTTTCCTCGTATGGTGCCTGTTGCCCATATTCCCTTTCCTCCCAAATATATTAATAAGTTTTTAGTGGTAAAATAGTTATCAAAAAATATCTTGTGGTTTTTATTTTCCGGAATAGTTTTACATAAATGAATAACAATATCCGAACCAAAACTTAACTTTGAGTCTCCAACAATTGTGTTTTTTCCCTGGTATATTTCCAGATCATAAACAATTCCATTTGAGCTACATAGGCAAAATATTTTTAGTCCCCATTTAATAGGCTTTTTAGGCTTCAATCCAGTTTTCGATTTGCATGGAATTATCATTTCATCACAGCAGCAGTTTTCATCTTTTGGAATATCATACGATTTTTTCAGGAATGTATTTATAAGTGGACGAACTTTAAAAAGTTTGTCGGTTGAGTTCCCCTCTATGCAAAACTTTAGACAAACACGTCTTACATGAAACCGTTTTTTTTTTGTCATGTGTTTACGAAAGGCTGGTATTTCAGTAGCACCAGCCCAGTACATTTGTAATGGAGGATATCCGATTGTTCCAATAATGATTTCCATTCCCATTAACGTCAGAATCTCTTCTTTTTCAACATTAACAGCGGTTCCACTCTTCATAAGTGAGGCTTGATTTGTTGCCTGAAAAATAGTGTCAATAAAATCATATGGAAAGTACTTTAGAAAATATGAAACAGGAGTTTTTACATCTTGCTTTGGATAACTTTCTGAAAATCCTGAGATTGGAGTATTCCATTCTGTCCATCTGCCCATCTATATGAAATAAATTTTTTGAATGGTGGCTCCGAGGCATCTTCCAAATCCATCAAATCATCTCCTACATCCAAATTTTTCTCAAATTGATCAGTATTCCCATCCGGATTAGTTAACTCTTCGATCAAGAAGGCATTGTTATTTCTATCATTTAAAGTTTGCAATAGTGACACCAAAACACTATTTTCTTCTTCTTCCTCATCATCAAAATCAGATATATCTGAGTTATCAAAACTAAATAAAATATTTTCAATTTCTTCGGTGTTTAGTTTATTAGGCATTGTCAACACGCCTAGTCAATATGAACTTATACAACAAAGTAAAAAATTTCCTTTGGGAAAAATCTATGCCATATGGCAAAGTATGAAATAAAATAAATCGGGCAGCTCTATTGAACTATATTTCAGACCTAATTTTTTTCTAATTACTAAGGTAATGTTTATCTACTAAATTAATTACAAAAATCTAACAAATTAACATTTATATTTAACAAAATATATAAAAGTATAACATGTTCTTTTTTTGCAAATTGTGAATCTCACGAGGAACGCTTACTCTCTGAAACATAACAATGTTTTTTTAATTATTTATAGATAACACTTCAAAGAAAAATACAAAATTAATAAAAAAGTGTACCCACACGCATTATGACCTAAAATGGGCTTCAAAAAGTGGCTATGCCATATGCAATAGAATGGTACAAGAACCAAATTCGTTCAACACAAACACTAGAAAAACCCTTACCCACATTGTGAAAATGGATGATATTGGAAGATAATCCTGCTCATTCCCCATTTAACGGTACTATTCAAAACTTCTAAAGACGCAATAAACAAATAACTAATTACGCCAGAGACATTAAATTTCACCTCTTAGATGATATGAGAGGGCTTTATGGGAGCCGGAGTGAAAGTTAGACGATGGGCGTCGCTCACTTTTAGGTGAAATAGCATATCTCGGGACCCGAAAGGCCGATTTCGATTAAATTTGGTGCATAGCATTCCTTTCATATTCCTATATTACATCGCAAAAATGAGCAAATCGGACAATTGACAGTTGAAATTATACCGCATATATCGACCAATGAGTTATTTTATTGATATTGAGAGCGTATTTTTATAATATATAATATATACCATAAATGGATAAAATAGAGTGAAAACTTATTCTATACCCCATAAAGCTTACAAACCTTATGCGACTAAAGCTTTTTCTCCGGCTTTAATTCTGGCAAGTTGAAAGTATATGAAATGTTCTGGATGTGAAAATGACATTTAAGCACAGCCACTGATTTGACGGAATTTATTTAAATTTAAATGCATTGCAGGCCACAGCTGATGGTGTGAACTGAAGCATGTAAAGCATCCGCGCTTCCACATTGTGGCGTCGGCATGTCAACCCAACGAAAATTAGCACTAAAAGGCAGTCGGACTGCTTGCTTTCAGATGTAGGGAGCGGTTGCCTTACTACTTGCAATTAACAGAATCTGTGTCTCCACTGTTGCGCACAGGAAGCATCTTGAATAAACAGCAGAGCCCTCACTTGCAGTAGCAAGCTGTTGCCCCACGATGCCCGAACGTTACTGACAGCACATTGAGGTATACATATGTATACCAAACACTCGTCACTTGGCACACTGCAGGGTACATGCTCCAGCATTTCAATATCAATCAGTTGTAACATTTCTTCAACAGATTCCGTTACGGTTTCAGTAGATTATTCAAATAAAATTGTAACTGTAGTTAATTAACTTTGTGAACTTAATGTTAATGTAGCAAATACTGGAAATTTCGCCATTATTTTTTTCCTCCAATCTTGTTTCTCATCGTATATCACTTGGGTCCTTTTCCATTTGGCCACTACCATAACACACCTCCTATTTGGACACTTTCAATACAATTTATCCTTTTATGTGTCTTCCGAACAATCAGCGCTCTTTATGGTACACCTATCCGAGATCGCTACACCTGTCACATAGCTACACATTATGGTCCGTACACTTTTTAAATTTTAGGTGAATACGAACTGATGCGTTCCATTACTGTGTTCATATGTCTGTTAACAGTTTTTGCTGGCTACAGTCCTTAGCTGTCGGGCATTCGTTATGCCAAAAACTCGGTTTAATCAGTTCACAAATAGATGAGAACACCGTTGGCAACTCTGTTAGACCACGATGTCCGTCCGCTAATCCGAGCAAACGAAATCTTATGTAAACATCACAATATCTTGAGTTTCACTGCAGTGAGAAGCATTCGTTGTTTAAACAAAAATTAAAATGAGGCATAGCTCCGTTATCAAAAGTCAACTATAAGAACTGAGATTCGCATACTTTCGCACTGTGACATAGCAATTTTGAAAGAACGTTATACTCGTATACTCAACTTCAACCAAATTCGACCGAGCTAGTAACGATATACGAGTATGTACTTTATGTACATTAAACATATTAGAAGGCTGGGCTGAGCCCACTTTTTCAAAATTTGTAGCCCACAGATGCGTTTGCTACTGCAGTTCCATGTGCCCAAGAAGAGTTATATATTTTAATTAAATGCTTAGTTAAGGCACTTTATAGGTTAATAATCTTCTGTGGGCGTGGCAGTGGTGTGCTACTCATCTACGAACTCGTTCTCTTTGTTTGGTAAGGAACACGTGTACCAAATTTCGGATTTCAACTTGTCTCAACATTCTGATACATTATTTATACTTATATATGTATAACCCTAAATCTAAATCGTTTATTATTTTAAGATGATGAAAACAACCAGCAACATGTTACAAGAGTATGAAAACATAGAAGAAATATGTAATGAGGAGAAGGAAGCAAGAAATATATGACTTTCATAATTACTTGTATCCCGATTCTCTGGTTGACGTCTTGCACCTTAAAGTATTTCTCTAACTTTCAGTCCTACAAGTTGCAAGAGTATAAAATACTCGATTGCTGATTGATTGTGTTACTTGTTTTTCGTTAATATTTCTAGTTAGACAATGGCGAAGTACTACCTAACATGCTAATGAAATCCGTATGATTTCATTAGCTAACTCCGCAATTGCGTAATCATGTGGAATTATTCTAGGAAACGAGAAAATTTGAGTAAAGTACCCTAGTCCCTAAATTAAACTCGTCAAAATACAATTTTATTTCAAATTACTTAACAGAATGCAAAGGATACGTAGTTTTCTTGGTAGCAAGTACATTTTCATCATCCAAACTACGGTGGAAACACAAAATTTGGCTTTTCTGTGCGCGTGTTTGCACGTTTTATTCAATTTAAAGCTACAACCCGTCTATTTTCCTGATTGCTCAATTTAGCAGTCCTT
>JBAWJQ010005035.1:0-192965 GCA_037783105.1 Bactrocera zonata | reverse complement strand
TTATATTTATTTCCCAAACAATTTCATAATTAGGCAATTCACAAGCTTTGTTGTATGTCTTATGTCATATTTTAATATTCTTAAAAAATACGACACTTGTGAGCACCCTTAACTGTTGTATGTCATATTTTGTCATAAACATACCACGCAGTGCTGTATTTGTAAACAAATACAGCCGATAGAATAGCGAACTCAATAAACATACCGCGCAGTGTTGTATCAGTCATATTTTAATTTTGCATGTGAAACAACAACAGTGCTAATATGACAGTCATAAAAAAATATGACGATATGACGATATGACACAATATGACACCTTGTGAATACCCTAAATATTACGAAAATAGCTGAAAATAGAAACATTAAGTCATTTTGCAAACAATTCAATACAATAATATAATATATTATAAGTATTCCTTCTTTCTTTAGTATTTGCGTGTTCACTATTTCTGTATATTTAAAAATCATCAAAAGTGAAAAATACATGTTTTAGTTACAACCTTAAGTTAGAAGTTGGGTGAAAGAAAAAACAACCCGAAAATTTGATTACTTGAAATCCGAAAACCCACGTAACCCTTTAACATAGCGACTTAAGGGGGTATTCTACTCTAGAATTTTGAAAAATTCTATATATTTTTTCATATATTTCAAGTTTAGACTCTTAAGAACATATCCTCCAAAAGATTTTTAAAGGATTAAAATTATTTTAAGAGCTACAGTTACTTTAGTGACTCAGTACCTAGCCCGGTAGGTAGGTAGACTCACTTTTTTAAACGCGTTTTTCTCGAAACTACTTTTTTTCACACGGTACCGGCATTATCTCAAGTTCTATACAACCAATTTACTTAAAATTTTGTGTGAACCTTCTTTGTATAGTCCTTTATCGTTCCTACCAGCATTGTGTCAAAATTTTTGTTTTTAATATTTAAAAAAAAAAATCAGGAATTTCAAAAAAAAAGCGTAAAAAATTATTTTTATTTTCAGGCAGTCGCCATTTTTCAAAAAAATTTTGTTTTCGTATTCCCTGATCTAGGGACTATAACAGCATCCTTACTGATTAAGAATTTATTTTGATTTTTTTTTTCAGACCACCAGGAGAGTCAGGATCAATGTCACCAGGATGCGCCATTTTGTTTTACACCTGTCTCTTTCCCCCCCTCTAATTATTTTAATTTTTAATATTTTTTTGTAAAATTTTTTTTCTGTATTCTTAAGATATCAATAAAAACACCATAAAAAAATTTATTGTAAAAATATTTTTGGTTTTTTTAAAATAAAATTCAAAAAACTGCGCAAAAATTGATTTCTAGAGTAGAATACCCTTAATAGTCTTTTTTTGGCAGAGTACACGTGAGTCGTGTCAAGCTGCATGGTTATTTTTATTCAGTATTACTTGGCATTTCATCATGCAAAGACCTACGCCTGAACAAAATTTACAAATCGTTCAACTTTATTACGAAAACTCACATTCTGTACAGAGTGTGTTTCGCGCTTCGCTCAAATTATGGTCAACATAATCGGTTTAATGAGCGTTCTAGCCGCAACATCATAATCTTTCTTGAGACTCAGCATTCATTATTGAATGATATTCGACCGATTAGATCACGTCCAGCACGCAGTAAAGAAAATATAAGAGCCATAGCTTAGAGTATACACGAAGTCCGTAAAGAGTCGATTCGGCGCCGTTCGCAGCAACTTAGACTGACATATACTAGTAGAACGACTTGGCGCATTTTACGTCGAGATCTTAAATTGAAAGGGTATAAAATAGAGTTTGTGCAAGAAAGGAAGCCGCTCGATCTTCCCAAGTCACAACGCTTCACTCTATGGGCTCTTGAAAAGTTCCAAGAATAACCGACGTTTTCGAGTCAAATTGTATTCAGCGATGAGGCCCGTTTCTGGCTCAATGGGTATGTAAGCAAGCATCCGTTTCATCCAGAAAAAAATCGATTTGTGGTTTGTTGGTCGGTGAAATCATCGGTAAATGTTTTGCTTCAAAAAACGTTGAGAACGTAACCGTCAATGGCTCCCTTTATCGTGCCATGATAACCGACAAAGATAATCTCCAAAAATAATTGCCTCATTAAATTTAAAATTGCTGTGTTTTTTTCTTTAGAAAAGTAGGGAACATCGAAATCGTTTTAAATTTGCTCAGTTGAATCAATTTCAGAGCGGGTTTTAATTCAAATTTTGTGTCATGTAAAAAAGGAATGAGAAGGGTAAAAATAGTTAGTGCAGCTAACATGTATTTATATTGTTTCATATAATGTACTCTGTCAATTATGCATTGAATTATTTTTACTTTTCAACTTCTCAATAAAATGTTTCGCAAGTGCAAAAAGTGCTTATAAAACGGTATCCAGTCTTCCATGTGTGAAGCCATGATGTTCAAAATTTCTTCGCTCGAAACACTAATATTTCTGTGGATATTGAACGGGGAAGAACTGTTCAAACTTTAAAAACTTTTCTATGTTAGCCGCATTCTGCAAGTAAGTTTTTAGCCTGAGAAGAGTTGAAACCGATCTTTCACTGCGAAGAGCTGATACTAGTAGAATTGCAGCGATTTGCAGGTATCGATGAACAATTTGATAAAACTTTTTGTCAAAAATATTAAGAGTTTAAATCAATGTTTTTGGCCCTTTTCAGTAGTACGGTTAATTATTCATCGCTAAAAAAAAGATCAGTGATTGCAATGAAATTAAAATATTGTATGGAAATATTTAATTATTATATAAGCCATTGGTAAATATTCAGATATTTCTTTCCACAAATAATGAAACTTTAAACTCGATGTTAGCGAGTTAGGCTAATTTTTCGGGGTAAACCGAATTAATGATTATTTTTACCACTACAACTTTTACTTGATTGTTTAAAAGCTTAACATTTATTTTTTTATAATTTCGGGTGGTACGCCCCTGACTGAATACCTTTAACATTGGCAAATATCTAGCTTATTTTAGTTTGTTTTAGTTATTTGTTATTTTGTTTTAACTCGCATTTTCCGATTCTTCTCTACCAAATACTTTCCCATCTTCCTCTATTCGAATTCGAATAATGCAATGTTTCCGTCAGCTTATAAAAACATTCCACAATTTCCTTAAAGATTTTACATTTTTTTTATGGTGGCTTTATAAAATCCACTTGCTCTTTGCATTTTTCTGAACAAGCAACAAATTCTTAGAAATCCTTGTACATGTGTTTCGATTGTTGTTTTCTTGGCTAAGTTTTCAAGTTTATTGCACCTTAAAGCAAATTTCACTTAAGTGGTTTGCGGGCTTATACTAGCATTTTTATGTGTGCAACATTGTTTTGGGAACATGATTCTGCAATCTGCTAGTTTCTTTAAACTAGAATTTTTAAAGGAAGAGCAAACGGTTCACAATAAATTTAATAATCGCTACAAGTTGAATTGTCAACTACAGTTATGGTCTTGCTTCTAGTAAATTATTTAATTTAAATTAATATAAATTGGTTGCATAAGTTTTAGTAGTATAATTTTAAGCAAAACCCTCTAAATGGGATTACGATTATGACAAAATTAAAATTCGGAGCAATTTCATATGTCAAATACCAAACTATGAATTTTAAAAAATTTTAGTTATAAATTTAGCATTATATAAACAGCTTATCTAGTAAGGCTTGTTTGAAAAAAAATTATTTCCTTCCAATAGCTAGCACTGACACGATTTTATCCATTTTGCGCTATGTCACACATGCAAGTTTATACAAGCTTTTCCAATCCTATTTGGATTTTAGTCCTAATTTTAAATACCGCCATGGCAGTGGCATGCAGTGGGTTGTGAAAAAAGTATAATAATAAGATTATAATAAAATTCATAAGTAGACACACAAACGCACGCCTACAAGTTCTTCATCATTATAGCAAATAAATACAGTTTTTTGTTTAGGTTTCTTAATATAAACTTGGTAACTGACACAGGAGCTGACACTTTTCGCTAGTAACCAAGCCTTTGACAGATAACTGTCCACGTGTAATCGTCCTCAGCATAAAGTGGATTCATTAATATTGAACGAATGCAGTGATTGCGGCAAGCTTAAATATATAGATGTATTTATGTATATTCATACAAATGTATGGTGTATTTTACTCTGTGATGCTGTTGTTTTAGAGTCGTCGAATTTCAAAGAGGAATATAAATAAAATGTGTGGGCTTCAGCATTTCATTGTTGTTATTATTCACTGATTTCTTTAGTACACGTGTAACGAATGTTTGCCTCGATCTTATTTATCTACCTGCAAGGAGGGTCAAAGGGAAATACCTTGCGATATAAAACGTCAATCATGGGATCGTAATCTCCGCAATTTGATATACATATATGTATACTGCTCCCGACATATTCGGTATTATGTTTGTTAGAAAAACAAAATCATTATACCATACATACTATGTAGTACGAGCATATGGGAGTTGGGGTAGTATTGACCCGATTTTATTTATTTTTGTCAATATAGCATACTATTAACATGCCGCATACTTATTAAATCTTCCCAGAGATTCAGTTAGGTATCCCACATACAATCATCAATCATGTGGAGTAAAGCCAAACGGATAGTCGCAAATCCTGATATTAGATATATGGAGGCTAGGTCAAGTTTCACTCTATTTTGTAAATTTCATTGAGATAACTCAAATATTGGCCGATATATGCGATATAAAATCAACAGAAATTCGAAAATCTTTATGTTAGATACATATGTATATGTACGTGGCCTCAGGGAAGTATTGACTCGGTTCTCTCTGAATTTCAATTGTATATTCCATATCTTTACTTATATTTTCGGGGAAAAGTCAGCTATAGATAATGGGGTCCATATATTCGGCACCTAGAGGCTTGAACAGATTTTATTGGATTTAGGCAATTTTTATTCATTAGGTGGCATACTCTAGAGGAATTATCAGTGCAAAGTTTTATGTCTATTGCTTCCTGATTTGTATACCGGAAAGTCAAATGGAATTTAATAGAGTGCTATGTGGATATTAGGCGTGGTTGTGATCCGATTTCGCTATCCTTTGCACTGTCATGTAAGAATATAAAGAGGGCGCCACGAACTAAATTTAGTCAAAATCGGTAGAGCGGGTCGCGGCATATATGATTTCACAAAAAAATGGGCGATCCCACGCCCATCGTCCAATTTTCACAATTTTAATATCTCTGGCGTATTTAGTTTTTAATTTATCGCGCTCTTAGTAATTCTTAGCAGTGCCGTTATATAGGGAGTGAGCGGGGTTATCTTTCGATTTCATTCATTTTCACAATTTCGGTAGGGGTTAATATAATATTTGTGCTAAACAAATTCGGTTGCTTGTAGCTTTAGTGGCTTTGGAGATATATACATTAAACTTATCAGAGGGCGGGGACAAGCCAACTTTTGATTTTTGTTTTCCACAAGTTCCCCTTGCTACTGCGATTCTTTGTCCCCAAATTAGGGAAATTACCTCAATTTATTGCTTAGTTGTGGCATTTTATAGGTTTTAGGTTTATGGCGTTTTGTGGGCGTGGCAGTAGTTTACATATACGAACTCGTAATATCTACTTTCACCAAAATAACTCAATTATTACTCAAGATATAGTTTGTCCGGATGGTCGGACAGACAGAAAGTCACCCAGACTCCGAATTTTTTCTTCTTCGTGATAATTTATCTACACGTTGGCATAAGTATTTTTATATGGCAAAGTGTTTCTTTGTTTATTAATTAAATTAGAAAATTTAAAGTTTTTAGTTTAGCTTATTTAATATTTATGTAATAAAATAACAATTTGGAATAATATATATTTATTTAGTTTTTTCTTATTAATTATATCTAAATTTATTGCAGTTCCATAGGAGGCATAAGTATTTTGGCATAGCGTTCTTTTGCATTTAAATATAAGTTACCTTTATTTATTTATTTTTACACTTGAAATTAATGAAAAATAAAACAATTATTTGCTTTTTAACCACTTGGAGCCGATTTGGAACCGAATTTATCAAACTTTGAAGATAAACAGTTGAAATGTCTTCCCAGGCATTTGTCACATCAATTCAACTCTTGTTCTGCTATATGTAAATCGAATTTTCGAAATTTCCAGAACGAAAGCAAGCGAAAAATTGTTGTGCTACACGAACTGATACTTGAACGTCCTCGTAAAATTCACAAATTTCATTGGTGGCTTGCGTGACATTCTTCACTTTTTATACAAAAGTTTCAACATATTGCGAATTTCTTCATTATTTTTACTCATTTTTGAATAGCTTTAACTTTTTCTCAACTTTCCCGAATTTAATTTTTTTTTTAGCTAAATGAAGCTTAAAATGTCTTCTTTCCAACACTATAAGGTATGACACAATGTGGCTGGTAACACTGAAGATATATGACTACAACAACATCTAATGACAAATACAAGGGGCACTGTAAAGTAAATAGGACTTAAAAAAAAAACATAACAAATGGTTTCTTCGGCAAAATCAATTTATTTTATTCAAAATAGTCTCCATCTGTTTCAATGCAGCTTTTTGCACGGTTCAAAAGCATTTTGAACGATTGTTTTAGCTCATTGGCTGGTATTGCTGCAAGTATGTCGGTGCAAGCCTTTTGAGTGATCTCTACGTCTGCGTCTTTCCTTTCATGAGCAAATGCACTTTTCCGAAAAGGGACAGGTCGCACGATGCCATATCAGGTGAATACGAGGAGTGGTTAATGGTTAAAATGTGATTTTTTGTCAAATAATCGTCGTTCGAATGTTGGATTCTGATAAATCGATGTTTCGGAGATGTTCAATTCCATTTCCATGAATTTCAATGATGATTTCAGATTCAAAAAGTTTACTTTGAAACGCACCTTGTAATAATAATAAACTTTTTCGACTACCCAATTTATATTATTAAAATGCTTTTAGCCGGTCGATGGATATGTGTACAGGTTTGGGAATGGTTCATCATATGGTGAAGAAAATTATCGTTTTACTTTGTCGCTTCGAATAAAAACGTGATCCTTTGTGTGAAACGAACGGACGTGCTGTACCTGTAGATATGTTGCAGTATATAGCAATGTCCGTAGTATTGCTGTTGATTTTGCGTAGCTCTAATGGTGTATTGGAGCTGTTGATTAGTTGTTGAAGTTCTGCATCGTTCGTTCGAGCACATGCATGTGTAACTGCTGTGTAAATGGCATCGACTCGAGATAAGGTGACCGGAACGATATTACTGGAACCGGATATGTGCCGTATATCGGTGGTAAACTGACCCATGTAATCAAGTCGTCAAAATTGCCAAGGCGAAGTTCGTTCGGGCTGTGATCCAAGCAGATTGCGATGTATCGTCCCTCAAAAATATGACGAAGACATTTCTCTACTTAGTAGACTACGTCGCTTTTGAACAGCTGGTGCGAGTTTGCGACTAAAGAATACAAGTGGTTGCCAATGTTCGCCAATACTGAATGCTGAAGTGCAGCACCAATTTCGCATTCGGATTCGTCTGAAAAGATGGCCCACTCGGAGTTGTTGTCTGGATGTGTCAAGAGTGTTGCGTTAGCGAGAGCTTTCTGGCTAGTTGTAAAAGCGTTTTCAAGCGATGTTGTTTATTGAGACCTAGACTGTTCATCTGCTTCGTTGGCAGATGCAACCAGTAGATCGTCGATGTTTGCGAAAACGAAAGGTAGATATCGGGTTACCTCATCGATGAAGCGTTGAAAGGTCTGAGCTGCGTTTGGGAGTCCGAAGGTCATAAAGGGAAACTCGAAGGGACCAAACAGTGTGATTATAGCCGTTTAGTGGACATCTTCCTCAGCTACTGGAATTTGGTTGAAGGCACGAATTAGGTCGATGGTTCAATAGCAAGATGTACCGTGTAAATTTGCAGTGAAATCTTCTAAGCATCGAACTGGGTACCGATCTAGTATAGTACGTTCATTGAGACGACGTTAATCGCCGCATGGGCGCCATTCGCCACTCTTTTTGGGCGACAGATGTCGAGGTGGTGACCAAGGACTATATAATGATGGTCTTGCAATACCCAAGTGCATCATCTTTTGGAACTCGGCTTTCACGATTTTTAGTCGTTCGGGAGCTAATCGGCGGAAACGACTGCTGACAGGAACGATAGGTGTTGTCTTTATGTGATGCTACGCTGTATATGAAGTTTGCTTGGGTTCATCTTCAGGACGTGTATTCGTAGGATATTCGGCAAGCAGTTGCCAAATTCTGATGATTGATCTGGCTGTTGGAGTTTGATGGACTGCACGCAAGTCACGCTTTTAGTTGTACCCGAGGTACACAGTCGTGTGCCTTCGACGATGAGTCGTTGGTTTTTGAGATCGACGAGGATGCCGTAGTGTGAAAGAAAGGCGGCAATGATTGGATTGGACACATCAGCCAGTACGAAGTGCCGTGTTAGCGCTCTGCGAAGACCGTTGTTAAAAATGATTATTGCGACATTGTAGGTATTAACGGGTGTTCCGTTAACTATTATAAGTTGGTAGCCGGTCGCCATCTTCGTATTAGTTGCTTGTTTGTGAGGGTAGACTAAAACTTCGGCTCCTGTGTCCACTAGAAATTTCAGTTATTTTAGGTTCTTTTCACTGGTTAAACCAAAATTAAAATCTTTGGATTCGTAGGGAGAATGTCAGGCAAAGAATTCGATGACAAAAACATAAATAAACAGTGAAATTCGGGTTTGGCCGTGATTGTTTTAGGTTTTACCAAGACAACGACCCAAAGCATAAATCCTGGAATGCTTAAAGTTGGTTACTCTTCAATTGCCCAAAAGTACTTTCTACGCCAGCTTAATCCCCCGACATAAGTCCCATAGAGCACTTAAGGGCAGAACTACAGAGCAGATGGCTGTCTAAAAGAAGCATTAAGACAAAATCTGATTCAAATGGAAGCTTCTGTATGAAAAACTCTAGTGAAAAGTATGCCAGGTTGTTTCCATGAGATCTTAAATAAGTTAAACTCCAGCAGACTTATTTTTTTTTTTTTTAATTCTAGAAACTGTCCCATTTCACAGGTAGAGTTCAATTGATAAATGTAAATATTAGGTTGTCAAATATCCCACTTCTGCTTTTTTACTCTTTATGCAATGATTTATAAAAAGTGTTACAGTGATCGGATTTAGTTCAAATTTGCGCCGTTTCGTTCGATAATCTGTTTCCATCTAGACTGTAGCTTCATAATAGAACCCCGTCCTTACTTGCGAAGAACTCGGACAGCCACTTGTTTTCGTTTTTTTTTTTTTTGTGTCAAATCATCGGCCCCCAAACATCAAGATGTTTTGTGTATCCAGCCTTCTGCAGATGAATTAAAATTGTTTGGTGACTAACTTCCATCTTCTGGGCGATATCACGAGATGCCACACGCCGGTCTAACTCGATGTTTTCCATGATTTGATCGGTATTCGTCGTCACAAGTCTTCCGCCGGCTGGCTTATCCATGGTGTCGTTTTCACCCGCTCTGAATCATCGAAACCATTCCTCTGCAGTTCGAAGTGATAGAGTACCATACCCCAAAACACTATTAATCTCACGGAAAGTTTCTCTGGCGGATTTGATTTTAACGAAGGAAAACTTTAAAATAGCGCGAATTTCGTCATTAGTTAATTCCATGTTTACACGTTTATAACTGTTGAACGCAATATCCAAACTAATCACGCGTAGCGTTGTTTTCTAGGTTATGTCAAGACCTTTCAAAGATGTATTGCCAGATACGAAGTCTGTAGCGCCTTATACATAGCCGCGAAATTCAAAAGACTAAAAGGTGGAAGGGAAATATTTGACAACTTAATATTTGTTAATTTTGTTGTTGTTATAATAATGGTTGTTTTTCTTCATGTCAATAAAAAACAGATGTGAAAGGATTGAAACAAAATGGAATTTTTGAAAAAAACTAACATACTTGGCTTAATATTTATATTCAAACTTAAAAACCTTAATCTTTTTGGGGTATCCCATATATAGTGTCAGTCAGTGTATATTTCAATTTATTTCACAAGAAATTTGCATATTTTAGCAAGTAGCAGGCCACACTCAAATTTTCACGCTAACTTAAATTCCACACATTTGCTGTTTAACACACGTGTTATTTTCATTTGTCGATGGTGGTGTTAGAAAATGTAAATATTTTGGTGTAAGTGTGTTATAAAATTCATTTTAAACTCGCCTTCGTGTTGTAATGTTTCATATACTATATGCAAATTCTAACTAAGCTAGATTAAGGAATAAATTTCGACAAAATATGTGAGCGGTGACCTAAAAAGACTTCTTCTTTACCACAAAATAGTATTCCGCATCCAAAATATATTCGAATTTCAGATTGCTTGTATTTTATGTTGGTAACATGTGGTTTCCCACATTAAGTGTTATAATGGTCTTTTACAAATTCCTTAGGCTCACGTGACAAAAATCAAATATGCAACAGTAAAGACTTTAATGTTTGCAGTCATTTGCTTTGTGCAGATTTTAGAAGATAGACCTTTGTCAAGATCGTGGGATCCAGGAAATAACCTTTATACAAAATGCATAGGAAAATTTTTTACAAAAAACTATCGTCCTTGCTGAATTGACATGTTGAAAGACTGATCAGGTCTTCTGTCTTCTAATTGTTCGAACTTTTAAAATCGTTTCAAATTATATTTGGTAATTGTCAGTACATCGATAAGATTAAAAAATATTATTAATAATTGCCCAATATTAGTATTGCGCAATGAGAAAGTAATGTTGCACAATCTTTAGGACCTTTTTACATTAAAATGAAAATTAATTTTATAAATAACTTGGAAGCAAGGAAGGAAATCAATCTTCAAAATGTATGACGTTGGTACTAAGATTTTGATACGTTGAATCCATTCTTGCTTATAAATTTCATAAATTTTGGACCTATGCGTGACGTATACAAATATTTAGATGTCGCCTATTTCAGAAATTGAGCCTCAAGTGCACATTTTCACCCTTTACCTCGTTTGCAGAATTTTATGACACACAAAAAAGTGTAAATCACAAAAAAGCCAAAAAGTAGGATAAATTTTCAACTGTCCTAATATATTTGTGCAAACAAAAAATTAAGGTTTAGAATTATTATGAAAATTTATGATGTTAAAAAAGTTTATTTCTTTAAGATCAAGTATCAAATTTATGTGACGTCAGTATTCTAAATAAAGCTAGCTTCGGAAAGAAGAGAAGTGGGTGCCTTCGACTTCGGCAGCTAGTTTAACTATCTCACTTTTTGGGGAAAGGATTTATGTGAGAATAACTTTTTGTGTTAAAGCATACTTCCGTGTAAACAATTCAAACACTATTTTTAATATTTTGTTTAATATTAAGTAATAACTTCCAAACATATATCCAATACTTGTGAATACTGTGGAAATCGTAGCTAAATGCAGTGTGGTTAAAATAAAGCTCAAAGTTGCATAAGTGACACAACAACGAAAATGGCGCCAATGAACTTCACTACATGTTAAACCCATATAAATCACCCCAACTTGCCACCTTTCTCCTTGTTTACGTGCCAGGTGAATGTATATTAAAGCGGCATTTTGAAGAAGTGATAAATATTCGAAACAATTTGTTACGATTGCCTAAGGAGTTGAGCTAAAAACTTTCGTAAATGGTTAGAAGTTAGATTGTAAGAATGATTAATATTTATATTTTTTTATATATACTGTTGGTTTATGCCAATGCTTTTGACATACAAATAATTCTGCTAAATGTGTTTAAGTTGTAGTAGGCGACTAAAATGCCAAGGAAAAGTAATGAGCGCTATAAATCTTAACATTTTAATGTCACAATACAGTAAATATGATGAAGTAAATGAGTTCATTTTAGCAAACAGATTCGAACATGGACCGTATATTCAATTGACGCAGGTAGTTTAATCAGCACAAAAGAGTTTGATGTTTTTCCAACTCAGTGGTTTTGATATCGGACATAGAGAATAGTCTTGCCTTGAGCATAAAAAGCAAAAAATACTATTCTCATTTGATTTATACATATGTAAGTTTATAGTTTATGTTGATTTTTGACTTCAAATGGTATTTCTAAACCTATGATAGATTTTTTAAAGGTCTCCTTCAGAGTTTATCGTTTCGGTATATTGGAACTTGATATTTGCCCATTCCAGTTATATGCCGCAACATAAGAACTACCTATCCTTGCCTTAGAATACGAATATTAACTAGTACTGGAAACTTTTAATACTTTTCATTCAGTTTTGTCAATTTATCTACAGTTGATCAAAAGCAATAACTAACACTTGTCTGCAAATTCGTTTTTTATATTGGCGTTGACATTGCATACGCGGATATAGCCGAAATTACAATATGTAGTGTGCCGCTTTTTGCCGCCAATTGGAGCTTCGAAGTGTAGACAGGTCCTTCTACACCTGGCATTTCCAACGGAGTGGAGGTCTTCCTCTTTCTCTGATTCCCCCGGTCCGGACTGCATCGAAAATTCTCAGAGCTCGAGTGTTTTAATCCATTCGGATGACATGACCTAGCCAGTGTATGTATGTCAATATCTTCGTATGTCTCGCACAGCTCATCGTTCTATCGAATGCGATATTCGCCGTGGCCAACGCGCAAAGGACCATAAATCTGTCGCAGAACTTTTCTCAAGAAAACTCGCAACGTCGACTCATCCGTTGTTGACATCGTCCAAGCCTCTGCACCATATAGCAGGACGGGAATTATGAGCGACTTATAGAGTTTGGTTTTTGTTTGTCGAGAGAGGACTTTGCTTCTTAATTGCCTACTCAGTCCGAAGTAGCACTCTTTTACAAGAGTTATCCTGTGTTGGATTACACTATTTCCAAGATAGACGAAATTATCTACAACTTCAAAGTTATAACCGTCAACAGTGACGTGAGAGCTAAGTCGCGAGTGCGACGACTGTTTGTTTGCTGACAGGAGATATTTCGTCTTGCCCTCGTTCTTTGCCAGACCCATTTGTTTTGCTTCCTTGTCCAGTCTGGAGGCCGGGTGTTGAGGCCGATGATATCAATATCATCGGCATACGCCAGCAGTTGTACACTCTTATAAAAGATTGTACCTGCTCGATTCAGTTCTGCAGCTCGAATAATTTTCTCCAGCAGCAGATTGAAAAAGTCGCACGTTAGGGAGTCGCCTTGTCTGAAACCTCGTTTGGTATCGAACGGCTCGGAGAGGTCCTTCCCGATCCTGACGGAGCTTTTGGTGCTGCTCAACGTCAGTTTACACAGCCGTATTAGTTTTGCGGGGATACCAAATTCAGACATCGCGGCATAAAGGCAGCTCCTTTTCGTGCTGTCGAAAGCAGCTTTGAAATCGACGAAGAGGTGGTGTGGGCATGCTTTCGTCCGACTATATTTTACAAAGAAGCTAATGCATGCTCCTTATCAGGTCTTCGCCGCCGTGTTTGAATAGCTCGGCCGTCAATCCGTCGGCCCCTGCCGCTTTGAGGCAGGCGGACAATCGCTATTCGAACTTCTTCATGGTCGGGTAACGGAACGTCTACTCCATCGTCATTGATTGGGAAATCGGGTTCGCCTTCTCCTGGCGTTGTGCGTTCACTGCCATTTAGCAAGCTGGAGAAGTGTTCCCTCCATAATTTAAATATGCTCTAGGCATCGGTGACTAGATCACCTTTGGGGGTTCTACAAGAGTAGAATGGTTTCGGTTGCAGCTGTACGTAAGGAGTTTGAAATGCCGTCTCACAGTTCCCTTATACCGAGTTGTTGACGAGTGCTCTCAGAGAGCAGGAGTGCAAGCTGAATAGAAACTCGTTCGGCTGTCTGTTGTAATTGCAGCTTCTCGACTTCAAACCTTTTTAGCGTTTGTTGGCGTGCGTTTTTTGCTGCGCAGAGGCGGGTGCGAATCTTAGCTGCAACAAGATAGTGGTCCGAGTCGATGTTAGGACCTCGGAGCGCACGCACATCTAAAACACTGGAGACGTGTCTTCCGTCTATCACAACATGATCGATCTGGTTGATGGTTTTTCGATCCGGAGACAGCCAGGTAGCTTGATGAATCTTCTTATACTGGAACCTAGTACCACAGATAACCATATTTCGGACCCCGGAGAAGTCGATCAGCCTTAACCCATTTGGGGATGTTTCCTCGTGGAGGCTGAATTTACCGACAGTCGTACCAAAGATACCTTCTTTGCCCACCCTGGCGTTAAAGTCGCCAAGCACGATTTTGACATCGTGGCGGGGGCAGCACTCATAGGTGTGCTCCAAGCGCTCATAAAAGGCATCTTTAGTCATTACGTCCTTCTCTTCCGTTGGGGCATGGGCGCAAATCAGCGATATGTTCAAAAACCTCGCTTTGATGCGGATTGTGGCTAGACGTTCATTCACAGGAGTGAATGATAGTACTCGGTGACGGAGTTTCTCTCCCACCACAAATCCCACACTAAACTTATGCTCCTTTATATGGCCACTGTAGTAAATTCCAAAAGGACGTACTCGTATCTGTCCTTGTCCCATCCATCGCATTTCTTGGACGGCGGTGATGTCAGCCTTTATTTTCACGAGCACATCAACCAGCTGGACAGTGGCACCTTCCCAATTAAGGGACCGGACATTCCAGGTGCATGCCCTCAATTCGTAGTCCTTATTTCCTTTGCCATGGTCGTCATCAAAAGGGGGTCACTCATCCGAGGCTTGTTGTCTTTCATTGGGGGTGTTTTTTTACGTGGCGGGTCCCAAACCCAGCGCACAACCCTAAGTAGGAAATATTTCACCTTCTCACTTTAGCTCGCCTTCAAACGGATGTTCTTAGGCTACCCAGAGGATACTTGGTCAAAGACCGGAAGTCGTGAGCTGCTTGAGTCATATGTAAAAGAATCGTTTCTGGCCACTCCCAAGTGAATGGCGATCAGAGAACTTTCCTCACTTGCGTGAACTTCTACACATGAATCCATCCTCCCGTCTCACCCGTCTTATAATCCAGGCCATCCCCTCTTTCATTTCTTCCGGTCAATACAGAACGCTCTCACTGGAATACGGCTCAGATCAAAACAGGGTATCAGAAATTGCGAGAAAGGTTAACATATGTTAAAGATTCAAATAAGAACTAGATTGGTAATGAAAACTAAACGTTCAAATTTTTAAGAAATAAAAAGCCACCAGAATTTTGTTAAAGGGCCTGTACAGAAATAACTTTAGTTGACAGTTCAATGAATTGTGCGTTGTTCACAAGTGACTATATGCAGTATTCAATTTAGCCTTTTTGTGGGTGTGGCGGCAGATTGGATTTGTCCGTATACAACACCAATCATACTATCTTCCTCTTTGGAGGTATTTTTTTCGTAGAAATATTGATCTTCAACCTCTTTCGTCGCAATGGTTTACTTATTCTAAGTATGGCAAGCTTTTTATATTATACACCAATATTTGCATGTTCAACAAATAACTCGCCTGCTAGCTTTTGTACTTTTATATGAATTACATCGCCCAATACTGTATTAGGTAAATAATGAAATATCATTGAACATGAAATGGCTCAAAGAGATTTCATCCAGTTTCGATTTGTTTCTAAAAGGCATTGTGGGATTCAATCTTTTAATTGAGAATTAGCTTTTGAAACAAAAAGCTCTTAGCAGAGATAAGTGGAGAAATAGTATGGCTAAAAAATATTTTTATAAATATAATAATGATATTGATAGCATTGGCCTCAACATTCGCGCCGTTAGTTCTGCTTTCTCAAAACTGTATAAGAAAGCCAAACAAATAGGTCTGATATAGAACGAAGAAAGGACGAAATATCTCCTGTCATCAAACAAACAGTAGTCGCACTCGTGACTAGGCTCCCACGTCACCGTTGATAGTCATAACTTCGAAGTCGTAGATAATTTCGTTTATTTTGACTTCGGAGTAGGCAATCAAAAAGTAAAGTCCTCTCTCGACGAACAATGACCAATCTCTACAAGTCACTCATTATCCCCGTGCAGCTACGAGTATATGGTGCAGAGGCATGAACGATGACAACATCTGAAAGGTTCTGCGTAAGATTTATGGTCAAAACAGCGAAAAACAAGTTCGACTGGTTCGCTGATGTAAACTCAGATATAACCGCGTTACCGGTGTCTACCACAATTAAGAAGAAGATGTGACCATGGGGGTGCCAAGTCCTGTGGTCTGAAAAATTCGGCGGATTATGGTTGATGGTTGTCCGTCTCTGCTTAGGATTCTTAATATAAATATCTTATCTTAATAATAAATTTATCGTCAGGGACAATTTGATTAAAATTAATTTTTTTTTAATTTTAAATTTAAAAATTTTATTTCGCAATCATTTTCCACACTTTTGCAAACATATAAAATTTTGATATTTTCAATGCAATGGAAAAATATGATGATGTTCTCTTAAAGACTGCAAGTTTATTGAAAATGTTTGACAAATGCCATGTCATTTAAACAAAAATAATATGGTTCATTCACCACAAATGTTCTCTACCAAGATATTTGTATGCTGGCACACCTGGTATGTACATTAGAGTGGGCCAGGAAAAGCAAGTGTTCGTTTCACTTTAAATAATTGGCTGGTAGACACCTCTAAGAAAAGCTCTTATATATTTTTTGGGAAGGTCTTCTTCATAAGCGTTTTCTAATTTTAATTTATTTTAATTGCTTTTTAATTGCTTGAATTACAATTTTTTTGGACGTATTGCATCTTAAGGTATTTTCTCGAGATATTAGATAAACTAATTGAAATTATCAATACGGTTTTGCTTTTTTAAACCACACAAAATTCGCGATACTTTTTGAACACACCTCGTATTACATAACCGCCGTCGTTCAATATGTAAGATCTTATTTTTGAAATAATATTTGCACAAATATTGGCACATTCGTAAAAACTCGACTATTAAACTGAGGGTAAGTACGAATAACATTTCGTAATTTCGTTAGTTAATAATCAACTGATAACTCCTAATTAAATATATAATTTTACTACGAACAAATACATCTGGCATTCCAAAACTTGTACTCAAATAGGTATTGAATGCACAATCAAATGCAATTAAGTAGGATAACACAAATATTATTCACACAGAGTTATACACGTAGTACATATGTATATATACATACATAGATGAATGGGAATATAAGTTCAAATAATTATGGCGCGCCGCCAACACAAAGTTTATTACGCAAACAATGCATTAGAAATTGACTTTCGAATGGAATCATTGACTAATTAACGAGACAAATATTTACCAATGACAACTGGTAAACAACTATTGCATATGGCCCACTGTGACTATAGCATGTTTTAGTTGACCGTCGTAAGGTCATAACTAAATCGTTGACAAATAAAACGCATATTATCGTTTAAACCCGTGACAGATACGTAGTAACAATACCATATTAAAGGTATCACGGTATTCTATTTACTACGTTGCTGACACAAATGGCAATGTAATAAACTCAAATACCAGCTTTGATTCATAGGCATGAAATATTAAAAAAAATTTTACGCCATAAATATGTAGTTGATGGTCATGGAGAAAATAAGAACAATTATTTCAAATACTCTAAAGTTGATGTATTGTATTTTGTTTACTTAAAAGCTTTTAGCAACGTTTGTTACTTTTTTTAGCTGTGTTTCTTGAAATACCACAATGAAACGTCATAGTATTGTTACCAGCAAAATACTACATTGCTCATATGGTATTTTGCTAGTATTTGGTGACACATATATAGCATTTGTACTACAGTATACATGGTATTGTTACTACATGTCTGTCATAGGTATAAAAAGCGAACGGTTGTAGCAATGTGAGCAAAAACAGTCACCTTGAGTAAAAGCCAAGGTAGGTTTGACTAGACAATAACAATTTAAATTGGCTAAGACTTCCATGCAAAATAAGCTAATATCTTAACGTGCTGGTATAAATGAATACAAATAGATGAATGTTCGACCGGAGGAAAGCAAAGAGAAATTTATAAAAAATTATAAATATTAAATACTACTTCTATACCCTGAGGAGGATATATTAAGTTTATAAGACTCAGAAGGAAACATCGTAGACTCTATAAAATATACGTACATATTTGTGTATAAGTTTTATTCATCTAACGGTTAGTTATAATACAAGTTTGGTAGAGTCATATGTATATGTCAACGGCACCACGGTGTTACGATAAAGTGGATTCCGTAAATTCGCTGACGATGAAAACCGTAACTTGAGTAACAATCGACACATCTTAAAATACTTGGAGATTTGGTATTTCGAAAATTGTTCCAAACGGACGTGGTTCTAAAATTTTAACAAACTTAACTGTAGATTCAAGAATATCCTCATGAAATATTTTATATTTGAATTTGCGTTATTCTTTTTATATTTGCATGTCACAATGTAAAAATGGGCGAATTTGGATTACAACTACGCCTACTTCCCATATAGCACAATTTTAAATTCCTTTTTATTCCTTCACTTTCCAGTACACAAATCAAGAAGTAATTAATAATACGAGATACAATTTTTCACTAATAATTTCTTCAGAGTAAGCCACCTTTTGGCCGAAATTCTCTAAATCCAATCGAAATTGTTCAAACCCCTAGGTACCGAACATGGGTCAATATGCGAGAGATGCAATTGACAATACTTCCCTAAGCCTCCGTAGACTTATTATGTAGATTTTAAATTTCTTTGATATTTTTCATTTGTTAAAGAGTTTATATACAAATAATATAAAAAGTTGACAACTTTTTTACTTATTTGACGCGTTGTCAACCAGTTGACATTAAAGTCCATACTCCGAAAAAAATTTTTGTCAATTCCGTTCTGCCATTTCTATGATATCTGTAGAAAAGTAATTTTGCTTATATGCTTAACTAGAACTAAGTATTTCTTTTACTTTATTTGCACGAACTTTATTTCACACCACCTTCCGGTGCTGCATCGCAAAGGGCGAAAAATGCAGAGATGCTAAAGTGTAATTTTGTTCCATTAAAACATTCAGTTATAGGATCTTACTTGAAAATAAGGAATTGGAACTTAAGAAATGCAAGAACTTTGACACGTTCAGCTATAGTTGGATTGCATTGCAGGTTCTTTGGACTGAAAGTGGAAATTTATGAGACGCTAAACGTCACTTTTTCCAGCATTTCTACTGAATTTTTTTGAAGCATATTATGAGACAAGAACGGAAAAATAAATTAACCAATTGAAGTGAAAAATTGGCAATGTTTTAAAGTCAGAAATAAGTGAAATGGAAACAAATCGGGATTTAAGTGTTTCATTGGGGAGACAGGTACGAACTTGAGAGAGCAGTAAAATATATACTTTCATATCTGGAAGGTTGCCACTAAATATACCAATTCGGAGTCGACAAGTTTAGCGGTTTCGCAAAAGGTTTTTTCTTCTCCTGTTCTGCAGTCTTACTGAGAAAGTCTTATATCGCTGCAAATATTTCTCTTCACCACATATAAAGCTTCGAGCGATCCCGCTCTAAAACTCTAGCTACTCTACGTTCTAAGTAATAGAGCACGGTTCATAACTCGAAAATAATTGCACTACTTTTTTATACATTTTGCATCGATTACAGTGCAGTTGTTTCGCAACATGTTGCTACAGAGTATCCTTGTCGCCATAAGAAGTTCGATGTTGCAGATATGCAAAGCCGGACCTCAGCCCACAAAATGCAATTAAATTGAAATTCTATAAACTGGACCCCATACCTTAATGTATTTTACTTCGTCGTTTGGTTATAGACTTTATAGGTTTTCTTTCAGCAAAATTTTATGGTCGTGAAAAGCTCTCATTGCGCACATTTGCGATTCCAACTTTTTGCAGTATATCGATAAGTTGTATATGTCAAACACAACCGTTAAGTGACCAAAGCTATTTTACTCTTTGCGGCATGTTGTGATAGTATAAAATTAACTAAGGAGCATATGACAGACTTATTATATATGTACATATTCTAAAAAATAAATAAAATAGCTCAGTTTTCATTTTGTGATAAAAATGTTCAGATCTCCAGCTATGAGGTATTTGAGTTGACATGCTTCACACACAAACAAACCTTTGATTCATTCATAATTCCATTTACTCTCAATCTCCTATTGAATTTTATAGCTCACTTACACATACTGTCACAAAACTTTTATCAAAGGGTTACCCTGCCAACCACGGCTACCCGTTTGTGACAAATATTCCAATACAACTACACATTTTTTCTCTACACACTAACACCAACGCACATTTTCGGGTTATTTTTTGTTTACCTAAATGCGGTAAAAAAAAGTTTGTTTCATTTCTTGATTTATTTGAAGGAGTGCGAAGGAGAAAACATAATTGTCAATAGTGACAATAGAAAATCCAAAAAAGGGTAATAAAAAAAACGATTGAAAGACGCATGTCGTTCGCGATCGCACCATCGTAAAGGAGGCTCGTACAACAAGAAGGTAAATAAATAAATTTTATGAGATTTTTTAACAATATTTTGAAAATAATTACTTCATTTATTTTCATATCATTAGAAATCAGAACTGAATTGGCAGTAGCAGCAGCAGCTAGCGGCAAATATCAATTGTTAAGTAAGTATGTGAAAAAAGTGTGTGTACTTTGAAATTGGACTGCGCAGTCCAAAATAATACGCAAAAATAAATACACACATATGTACATATGCATTTTATGCATTTAAGGCGGCCTGCGCAATCCAATATAATATGTGAAAACTAATGTTTGCTTTATATTTTAAATGATCAAATAATATTTATCTTTTCTTTCAGATGTTATTATTATTTTTATTTAATTATTCTTTCTTTTCAGATTTTATCACTATATTCAATTAATCTTTGATTGCAGAGTAAATTCTATTTGTATTTAATATATTTTATTTTTTCAGATAATATTAATCTTTTCTTTCAGATATTATTATCATTTTAGACAATTAATCTTTCTTTTTCTTTTAGATATTACAAATTCAATGTAATTATTATTTATTTTCAGGTTTTATTACCTTTACTTTATTTACAGGTATTTGTATTTTACAATCTTTTTGGACTCTTTTATTTTCAGGTTTTAATAACCTTTATTTTATTTTCAGATATTTGTATTTTATAATTTTTTTCACTCTTTTATTTTCAGCTATTAATAATCCTTTCTTTAATTAATCTTTTTTCAGATAATATTATTATTGTAAATTAAATATATTGTATAAATGTAAATATCTATTAAAAGTAATAAAATGAATAATTTAAAAATTAAAAGGTTTTCTTTGAAATTTTAATAAATTTTTAAAGTAGCAATCAAAAAATGCAACCCTGCATCATCTGTTTAAAATACAACCCTGCATCAGCTATTTAAAATGCAACCCTGCATCAGCCGTCGATTGGGGATATTAGAGCAGGACAGAAATACTTTTTTATATTACACTGCTGAATGAGCGCAACAGAGATGTATGATCACATGTATACGTACGTGTGAGGGGAAAATACGGTAGGATATTCGCTCGGCCTAAGACAAACTCTATATGTTTACCCCCACGTTTGCAACCATGTTACCCACTGATTATCTGGTTTTTTACCCGCTCATGGTTGGCAGGGTATCTACTCCATCATAGAACTCACACGTATGAAGTTGTAGGTTATACATTCTCCATTTATCGTTGGCACATAGACACAAGCAAATTGGTTGGGCACATAATAAATACCCAAGTGTGTTTGTATAAAATTACATTGCTTATACGCCATGTTGAGCCCGTATAATTAATACTTCCATATGCAGAAATTTGACTGCTTTGTAAACATATTTTGTTACCCATTTCCAATACTGGAACCGACTCCTTTAACACGCACACAAACAATTACAGCTTTCGTTGTAAATGTTCACACACATGCTCGAGTGTGTCTGTGTTCTTTAAAGTCTATAAATTGTCTTCAAATACAATGTTTAGTATATGCATTTGATATACCTGTTAAAAGAAGTATTGCCTTTTGTGCTTTATAACGAAGCTACTAATGGTATTTCCGTTGGTAATTTCCGAAGCAGTGGTGTAAATGATGCTTGAGGAATTAGGGCTACCTTAACATATACTAGATATTTTCTTCAATATCCGACATTAAAGGCGGCATAAATAGACTTTAATTTTATTGTGATAAATGGTTTGGTAAAAAGTTTCTTCTTTATCTTAAAATAGAATTTTGCATCCAAATTGTGGTTGTATTTCAGGGTGACGGATTTGTAAATAAGTTTCTTATGTTGCCCGTTAACGCTTTGGTATCCAATAATATAGTTCGTCAATTCAAACGTAACAGGGTAAGATGATACAAATATAAATAAACTCCAAAGCAGAACATCTTTGTTTCATTCAGATTCATTTGATAAGAAGTGTGTAAGTCATCTTCAAAAGAGGTATAATTTCAAAGATTTTTAAATACAATACAATAAATTTCTTGTTAGCATACTTGCATGTTGCTATGCACTTTTATTCAGACACATCTCTGCATATGTATTTGCCGGTATTGTTTGGTTTGAAGTCAAAGTGCAATGCGGTTAAGAGTAAATTTAAAGGAACTAAACGAAAGGATATTTTCCATGCAATTACCGCAGATGTTTTCAAAGCAGAGTAGCTATTGAAGTATATATTCAAATGATTGAACTAAGCTGATAAAATTTAATCTGATTTGCTTCGAGTTATATTGATGTTATGGAATGACAAGGAAAATTGCAGATTAACTACCCTGCGTGCCAGCTGCAAATAAATCTACTAAATGACCACCATTAACTCTGATAGCGTACCAGGTGAATATGATTATAGTAGAAACATATTGGTGAAGCAATATGTAATCGAAACAATTTGTTTTGACTACCTCAAACATGTATAAACTGTTAACCTCGAGGGTGCGAGAATGATAAATTTCATGTATTCATATTTATATTATTGCGAGTAGTATTTTCTGCGAAATGTGGTTCAGCTTTAGTACTAAAATCACTCAAAATCACTTATTAAATTTTACTTCTGACTCCATACAGCTTGCCGGAGTTCGAGCGATAATGTAATAGTTACAAAAAGAACAACAATCATATAACGGTTGCTTGTAACAAAGGAAGCTAGTCAATCTTAAGCCTTCTTTAATTTTTCTTTATAAAATGTTTTTTACAAAATGTTTTCATATCTTTGTTTTAACGGAATTAGACATTTTTGTTAATCATCTAATAGGTATTCCAAGTTGAGCAATAATTTAACTTCGTTTCACTGTTTGCCAGAGATGACAAAAAAGTTTATTCGAAAATGTTTTACTTTTGATGTGATTATTAATTAGAATTGATATTTTTTAAATAACTACTTTTAAATTTTAACGACTTTATTTACATATCTCGCAGTCGAATGAGTCTTTTAACTACTTACTAACTATTCGACTTGAAGGAATTTGCCGCACATCAATCAACCGAAATGGAAATCAATGATAAGTGAATGCACTATAGCACAGTAACTGAATACACACAACAAGTTATAATTCATCAAAATCTGTAATGGCGTTCTGATTTGTTGTGGGCCATAAATATCCATCATTACGATTTTGTTAACGTAAAACCTTTAGATAATCAGAAAATATGTGGTATATTGCATATATATATTGTGGTCGATGGCAAGAAAAAGACTTTTCAAATATTGTACGTATCACCTAAAGCTAATCGAGATAGATATAGAGTTATGTATAGTATATACAGTAGAAATCCGGTTGATTGTCTGTCTGTCAACAACAATTTCGAGTTCGTAGATGGGAAATCGGCCCACTGTCACGCCAAAAAATCGCCATAAACCGAAAACAAATAAAGTGCCATAACTAAGCACTAAATTATTATAAAAAATTGTAATTTAATACAAAGGATCGCTGTAGTAAGGAACATCTGTGGAAGAAGGTGTGATAATTGTGTCTTCTTACATTCCTATGTTACAAAACGGGCGAAATAGGACTACAACCACGCCTACTTCCCACATTATACAAATTAAAATTCCATTTGATTCTTCCACTTTCCAGTACACAAATCACGTTATAATTAATGTAACGGGACAAGAAAAAATTGCAGCAAAGAGCGTGATCGTGTTAATTTATAAAACAAGTTATTTTGTGAAATTTTCATATTTACATATATATACATTGTACACATTACAAACAATGATGCAATTTGATCAATAATATGTCCAGTCGCCACCGGCGTCGGTATTTGCCTGGCATCTCTGAGGCACGCTTTCTACTAATTTGACGGCGTATTCTAGTGGTAAGGATCTCCAGATCCGAGGAATTTCGTAAGACAACTGCCTCAAAGTGAATGTGCGTCTTCCACGAAGCTTCTATTTAATATATTACTATGCCCACACATTAGGGTTTGCATCGGCGACTGAGATGGCGAACCCAATATAACGATGCCAGATTGAGTTTTCCACTGAGTACAGAGCTTGCTGCGGTGTTTCGGATCGTTGTCCTACTGCAGAATCCAATCTTAATTTTTTCTGATGAACCATCATTTGGCAGATAGCAGTAAAGCCTTTTCGTAGATTTTCATAATTTTCTCGGCATTTGGGTTGTTAATAGAGAGGTACAAAATGCCAAAGATGCACCTTTATTCCATGTTTTACGGTCCGCTGAACAAGCCTATGGGTGGAAGTGGATCAGGCTCGCGTGAGGACTGAACGTGCTCATATAGAACACTCATCAGTAAAAATGGCATTTTCAAAATCTCTATCAATATTCTCATGCGCCCAAGCGAGTTGCTTTGTCACAAGTTTTTCAGTCAACAGAAGCTTCTACATTGTGTTGCACCATTTCAGATCGTGAGTATGGAGAAGGCTTCGGATAGTTGCGTAGGATATATCTAAACCTTTTGCCATTAATTTTGCTTGTCCTTGCCGCAGTGTTAAAGCAGAATTCCGCGAAAACAGATTCACTATTTTTTTTTCATCTTTTTTGTTCACATTTCCTATCGAACCAAGTTATGGTAAATCATCGACATTTATAGCCACTATATATCGTTGTATCCACTTATGTACAATTGTCTTCGATGGTGGATGCAAAGGAACACAGCCTCGTAGCGCGACGCGTACTTAGCACTCATGGCGTTTAAAAAAGATCAACGACAACTGAACCTTTGTTGACAATGCATCAAGGATAAAGCTTCCCTCTATCGGCCCGCGAAGGAATTAGAGCGAAATCTTTCATTAACTGTCGGTAAAGTCGACCACGCTCCTACTTGAAGACCGTACTTGTGACAAAAATTGTCCAAGTCCAATCTAAACTGTTCAAGCACCTAGGTATCGAATATGTGGACCCCAATATCTATAGTTAACTTTTGACCGGAAATATCGGTCAATGTGTGAGATATACAATTGAAATTCAAAGGCATCCTGTTCTGGCTACACAAATTCTAAAATGTATTGAATTGCGGCAATTCTTTCTTTCTGAGCACGCATATACTTAATATAAAGATTTTCGACTTTCAGGCGTCTTTGTGCTGCTTGTATCACCCATATTTGAGTTATATCAATGAAAATTACGGAACATGTTTTACTCATAACAGCATATTTTTGTTCCTAAATAGATATAATTGGGAGGAAACTTGACTTATCCTCCATATAACTAATATCAGGATTTTATAAAAGGCGGATAACCTTACTCTATGTGGTTGGTGATTGTGTTTGTTTTTAGTATGCAGCATCATAATAGTTAATAGAAAATTCAGGACTATGATTTTAGCTCATCTATCAAACCTTATGTCGAATACATCGGCCAGTGCATGAGTTATATATAGTATATGTATATATAAAATGTTTGGATTCCACTCCCTTGGTTGACGTTTTGCATTTTAAAGGTTTTTGATTCTTGCAATATGCAAGAGTATAAAATGTTCGGTTGTATCCTAACTTAGCCATTTCTAACTTGTTTAAACTATTTATTTTATCGAAAATATATCTTATCTCAAGTAGGAAAGGAGCTTACTTTACGTAATGGTAATGCGATTACAATCACAGAGGATTTGTACAGATTATTACATGAAAACAAAGGAGTCAGATGCCATAATTAATAATTTTACCAATTTCTCTTCCTTATAAATACACATATAAGTAGATGCAATCGATTACTTACAAGACAGTGGATTGATTGCATAGCATCGCCATTTGATTTATGTTTTTCATCTTAACTTTAGGCAGTTCATTTAAGAAGGTGAAATTTATCATTGTGTGATAAGCCTAAGGGTAAGAATTAGAGTGATTAATGTGAAACCGTTTCACTGTGACGATAATAACAGAAATTTAGATCCCTTTCCGGGTCTCTTTGCATAGACAATGCATAGTCATACCAATTTTACGGTGGGATATGTATTATAAGTTTACTTGGATTGTATTATAAATAAACTTTACTTAAATATATCTTTATAAGGCTATCAAATTTTAAGTCTAAGATCTACATATATACTATTTTATACCCCTTGATAACTTTATGCCTTCATTTCAAACTTTTTTCATATTAACATAAGTAAAATATTTTCAATGTAATAAATAGTTATTACTTAATACAACTGTTCATTGTGGTTGCCCTTACGTAATCTTATCAGCACATTCATATGCTTGCACTAACACTGCTATTTGGCTACAAATGATTTCTTGACACCCAAAGCTTTTTGGCTTTGACACATCCCGTTGTGTGTTCAATGGATTGCCAAAATAAGCTATGTGTTCCTATGTGTGAATATAAATATACTATATGACTTTTTATAGCATTTCATAACCACATATTTATCGATCGATTAATCATTGAATAAGTGTCCTTACTGTGGAAATTAGTAGGTATTTGCTTTGCACTGTACGAAATTGTGTTTTTAGCTAATAAAACTTGTCATAAGCCGTTAAAGATTTACATATAATACAAAAATCTCAATAGATAATCGACCAAGCAACACTTTAAGATACGTATTTAAGTCTATATCTATCGTGATTATTCTTAAGTGTTTGAAACAACCATTATGTGAAAATTATTTTAATCTATGCAACATAATAAAAATTCATATTGGTTATCCTAAATTATATTTTTTCAAGCCAGGTACTAAATATAAAAACCTACTTGGAAATGCTTTACTTAATACCAAGACTATCGCTCAATATGTGAGTTATCTTAATTAAATTTACGGGCTAAATGAACAAAATCAGGTCAACGCCACGGTTAATTTTCATTTACCTAATATAAAAATTGTCAAACATTCAATTGACTTTATACCATGTACTCGTAAAACGGTAAGTATGTGAGACATTCGATCAATACCTTTCCTTGGCCTCAACATTAAATATGTTGATTTAAGACCTTTGAATTGAATTTATTTGTATATTTTAGAAAAGGATTCTGTGTTGCTCAGTGTTATTTAAGTCTGTAAGAGTAAGAGACACAGATAAAACAAATAAAGACAACATTTTCTTGCTAGAAATGATTTCGTTCAACTGGCACTTTTTCCTAACTAATGCTTTTCATTATTTCCAATGTTTCACTCAATAACTTGGTTATTCCTTCGTATTTTTTGTATTCTTAAGATCAAAATATTATTTACTATAAAGCGTTTTATCTGTTGTGATGTCATAAAGTAGTTGGCATATCAGTACTCCATGAAGTTTAAAAATTATGTAATGCTGTGTGACATCCATGTATCCATGTTCCAAGTCTCTTCGCATCTGCGAATATGAATCGTACCCTAATTTGCAATTTATAATTACACCCTGAACAAGGTATATTAAGTTTGTCACGAAGTAGTTAAATCCGATTACTATATCATATAGCTGCCATACATACGGAATTATCGGAATCAAATGGTTGCATGGGAAACTTCCTCATTTGATAATATATTTCACAAAATTTTGTATAAGTTATCTTTCATAGAACTAATGTAATATCTCAACAACCGACCAGATATTCACCATGCGCCAAATCTTGGAAAAGACCCGTGAAAGGAGAATCGACATACACCACCTCTTCGTCGAATTCAAAGCTGCTTTCGACAGCACGAAAAGGAGCTGCCTCTATGCCGCGATGTCTGAATTTGGTATCCCCGCAAAACTAATACGGCTGTGTAAACTGACGCTGAGCAACACTCAAAGCTCCGTCAGGATCGGGAAGGACCTCTCCGAGCCGTTCGATACCAAACGAGGTTTCAGACAAGGCGACTCCCTATCGTGCGACTTTTTCAATCTGCTGCTGGAGAAAATAGTTCGAGCCGCAGAACTAAATACAGAAGGTACTATCTTCTATAAGAGTGTACAGCTGCTGGCGTATGCCGATGATATTAATATCATCGGCCTCAGCACCCGCGCCGTTAATTCTGCTTTCTCCAGACTGGACAAGGAAGCAAAACGAATGGGTCTGGCAGTGAACGAGGGCAAGACGAAATATCTCCTGTCATCAAACAAACAGTCATCGCACTCGCGACATGGCTCTCACGTCACTGTTGACAGTCATAACTTTGAAGTTGTAGATAATTTCGTCTATCTTGGAACCAGCGTAAACACCACCAACAATGTCAGCCTAGAAATCCAACGCAGGATAACTCTTGCCAACAGGTGCTACTTCGGACTGAGTAGGCAATTGAGAAGCAGAGTCATCTCTAGACGAAAAAAAACCAAACTCTATAAGTCACTCCGAATTCCCGTCCTGCTATATGGTACAGAGGCTTGGACGATGTCAACAACGGATGAGTCGACATTGCGAGTTTTCAAGAGAAAAATTCTGGCGAAAGATTTATGGTCCTTTGCGCGTTGGCCACGGCGAATATCGCATTCGATGGAACGATGAGCTGTATGAGATATACGACGACATTGACATAGTTCAGCGAATTAAAAGACAGCGGCTACGCTGGCTAGGTCATGTTGTCCGGATGGATGAAAACACTCCAGCTCTGAAAGTATTCGACGCAGTATCCGCCGCGGGAAGCAGAGGAAGAGGAAGACCTCCATTCAGTTGGAAGGACCAAGTGGAGAAGGACCTGGCTTCGCTTGGAATATCCAATTGGCGAAACGTAGCGAAGAGAAGAAACGACTGGCGCGTGGTTGTTAACTCGGCTATAATCGCGTATGCGGTGTTTACGCCAATTAAGAAGAAGAGTATAATATCGGAAGAAATTGTTGTGATCGGCTCACTATAGCATATAACTGCCATACAAACTGAACGATCAGAATCAAGAGCTTGTTTGGAAAACTTTCGCATTTGACGTTATCTTTTCATGAAATTTGACATGGATTACTGCTTAAAAAATTGTTATGATCGATTTACTATGGCATATTGCTTCCGTACAAACTGTCACCTAGTTCTTAAAAGAAATGCACCAGTGAAGGCTATATTAGCTTCGGTGCAGCCGATGTTAACGTTTTTTCTTGCTTCAGCAAACTAATTTGTTGAGTGTTCTTAAAGCTAGTAGATAACCTATGTTGATAAAGGTGTTTGTAGAGAAATGTGCTGGTATTAATAAAGTATCAAATTTTTACCAGCTTAAAGCGGTATTTTTCGCCACGACGTTTTAACTAAGAGGAAAATTTTTAGAATAATATTGGGATCAGTTTACTCATTTTCTTTTAAAAAATATTAATTTACAAAGAAAGAATTTTTTTAACAAATATTCGAAAAAGTTTTTCCGCGACTTCAGTGGGCATTTCTCCATAAATTTCGATGAAACTTAAAACAAAAAAATTGAAAATAAAAGTAATTGCACCTTTAAATAATAATCAATATTTTGTACAAATTGCTTTGAGTTTTATAAACCCAGCCTTTATTACAGGCAGGCTGCTCTGCTGACACAAAGTTAATAAAACATAGGCAAAGTATCCTCACATTGGAAATATATTCAAATTCACTACTCACTTAATGCGAAATACAGCCAAAGCAAAATAAGAAATATCATATATGTATTAATCGTCAGAAACCGATTGTGGGATATTGTAAGCTTTTCTCAATTTTTTAATGTTAACGATAACTGTGTTTATATTTGCCATTTTATAAGGAAAAAAGTTGGGCACACATGTGAATAGCATTAATAGCTCGATTGATTGATGGAGGTTCACCTGTGAAATTTTAGATATTCACAAATATTCTTTGTGCAACTAAAAATTTTACAGTAAGTATCGTAGTTAGCTTGCTTGACCGAAATTGCAATCTTCAATTACATATTTACTAACCGTTTCACTTCGTTAATAAATTTAAGAAAATGTGCAAGTTTATGTAAAAATAAACAGAAATTGTTACTAAAGCCGATAAAATGTAACCGATGTAAATTTTATAATTTCTTCGAATATTTAATAGGGGATATACATATAATTTTCCATTGGAACTAAAAATAAAGACCTTGCGAAATGCTTGTAGTAACTTATTCAAGTATATGGAATCTTACTTTCTCATGACTCTAGAGAATGAAGAAAAGAAAAGAACAGCGTATAACATTGATAAATTTACATTTTTACACAATCACACGTTAGGGGAGAGAAGGTTGATAGTTGAAAAGCAAGGCCCTTTTGTATTCAATTTAATTAAATTTGCTATCTAAATCGAAAAAATATTATATAAATAACTTCCAAGATAACCACAACAAATCGTTTCAGGATCTTATCAGACGAAAATCACATTCGCTTAGGTGTCGACAACATACGAGTGTATGCTGTGGCGTATACGTGACAAATCATGCGTCATTAAACGCACGAGGCTTAAAAAGGTGAAATTTATGTACCATAAACTTATGAAGACAATATAAAGCAAACAAACCATCCAAAAATATTTCAGTGTGACCGTATCCACCAAAAAGACGCAAACTGCCAAAGAGCAAAACACGAGGGTGAAAGCTAGTTATTGTTCGTTGTTTACAGCCACGTTGCTCACTTTTTAATACAGTAAACAAAATAATTTGTTGTACAACTACAAATGACAATGCTTTTAAATATTTGGAAACATTTCTGAGAGTCTTTTCATAGACGTAGCTTCTGATATTCGCCGCACCGCAAAAACGAGTACCAAAGTAAACAAGTAAGCAAATTGTGGTGATAAGAGATGTTTTATGTCAAATCTATTTTTATTTTCTCTGTCATAAAGATTTTCGTTCTTCCGGGTCATTTTATACCGCATATATCGGCCAACAAGAAAGTAACAGTGTATCCTTTTCACTAAAATAGACAAAATTGGGCGAAAACTTGACCTTTCCCCTTTAACTAATACCACGATTTTAGAACATCTGGCTAACTTTACGTCATATGATTGTAAGTGAAGTAGATTATAAAAGTCAGAGAACACGTTTTAAGTATGTGCATGTATGTATATGTGGTATACATATGCATATATAAAATTGCTAAGATTCTAATCTTTTGTTTGGCGTTTTGCCCTGGCTTTAGTTCATGCAAGTGGCAACAGTACTAAATGTTCCTTTCTTAATTGTTATACTACCAAATGTTGTTCAGCAATTTTTCGACAGTAACTTATGTCTATAAATATTAAACTAAAATACAAATACTTTTTGACATTTTTGTAACATATATTCGTACCTACAGAGGTAGTCAGAAATTTATTTATTATTATTTACAGTTATTCTGTATATTTCTCAAGAATTTGACGTACTTCACAGAATAGTACTCGTATATGGCCACAATCACTAGAATATATTGGGAACGATGAAACTTCATAGTTAATCAAATATTTGAATATTCATAAACACTGGTAAAGTCAAAGGTTTATAATCTCATTAGAAAGCATCTTTCATATTTCATGCGAGTTTGTTTATTTATAAATAACAAATTTATATAACAACATATTTTCTAAGAAAAGTTCAGTTATGTTTTAATTTTTCGAGAAAAATATGTTTCATTGGTCTGTGTATGTGCAAAATATAGAAAACTATGTAATGCATTCCTTTCCATTTGCATAGTCCACGTAGAAATGTATCGAGAATTAAGTCACTTATCCCTGCTACCAATTGTGTAAGCTTCCACTACTTAATTATTATTTCCTCACAACAAGGAAACACTTGTATGTAACAAAAATACAGAATGGTTTATTTGCTAAGCACTTTTCATTAAGACAGTTTTTTCACTCAACAAAATAAGAGGAATGAAAACAATGGGAAAGGCCAAATGGTTCGTACATATGTATTCCTGCCAACGAAAAGCAAATTGGTGGTCAGCTACTCTGTTCTCTAATTTAATAGATATTTGTGCTATCATCGCTTTTATAATATGGACTGAAGTAAATCACTAGTGGCAGAAAAATAATTGTACAAAATGTGTGCTGCAGAAAATATCATGGGGCGTAGTCGGCTTCCACGAGTAGAAGCCCCCTTAACATTAGAACGTAGGAATTGGGGAGGGTACAGTGTTTCACTGGGTGCAAATTTTTCCCATTAAAGAAGGTAAAAGCGCTTCTACTGAGTGCATAAATTGCCTGCAAACTTCTTGTCCATCACACCGGCACATAATAAGTAAAACAACAACATATTGCTAACTTCACAAGCCTTAAATAAGTTTCAAATTTTTTCAATAAATATATAACCCGAACATAACATGTGTTATTTTTTCCAAACGTAATGGGAGGGAAATGAGCATACTAAATTTATGGAGGAACACTTCTTTAACCTGCTGAATGACAGTGAAGGCATACCATCAAGAGATTGCGAACCAAATTCCCAAATCAATAATGATGGAGCAGACCAGACGTTCCATTGTCCGGCCATGAAGAAGTTCGAATAACAAGAACCCATCTGAAGAAAACAATGCGGCTGGGGCCGATGAATTTTTATTCAAACACTGCGGCGAAGAACTGATAAGAAGTTTGCATCAGATTTATTGTAGAATATAGTCAGGCGAATCTGGAAAAGCCACAACCATAGAACCGAGAAGGTTCACGGCCAGAGAACGTAAAAATATTTTTGCCTAACAAAATGCGATGAGCGTCTTTCACCACAGTCAAAAGGAGAAATTTTGACATTAACTAAATATTTAGGTAAAAAAAATAGTGCGAAAATGAATAAAATTGCGCGAAAACTTTACTTAGCCCCCATATATTATATTTATTGCCATTATTTTCGTATATCCGGCTGTCAAAGCTTCATATGATTGGTGATCGTAGGTGATGTGATTGGATTATGAAATCCAAGGAACATTTTTTTATATCTTACATGTAAGTAGTTAATGGATAAAATTGAGTCGATACTACTACAACTCCCATGTACTACGTACAATGATTTTCACTGTAAGGTATTTCCCTGGCTTTAATTCATACAAGTGGCCAGATAATAAAATATTCGTTTGAACCCGAACTTAGCCCTTACTTACTTATTATATTATATCTGTTTTATCGTATATAGTTTGTAAAATTCCACTTGAAAGAAAATTTTTCCTTGGTTTTCATATTATGATTTATTTAAAATTTAATATCTGTAAACGTTTCTAGAATCCTAAATAATAAGATAACATCATCCTATTGGAGTTAGTTTGCAGCGCAAATCAAATAAATTGTTTCATTATCAGTTAAGCTTTAAAGTTAAGCTTTAAGCTTTTAAGAGTTTAATGTTAATTTCATTGTTCTCATTATCTACTTAATGGATATTGGTAGTGGTAAGCCTGCCCAAAATAAAATGTTTTTATTATTTGTATACAGATCAACTGAAGCCTTGTCTGCTTATCGCGTTTTCTTATACATCATTTAGTCCGGGGTGTTGACACAATACGAGTATCACTAACATCAAAGTTACTTCTATGGTAATAGCGCAACAGTGTTCGTAAGAGCTAAATATAAATAAATATTTGGCGAAATGAAAACCACGCGTTTAAATATCACGTCCACAATGCCCCAAATTTTCATTTGAATTAATATTTGTACTTCTTTGGCAAGCAATTTTTTTAATGAAAAGAAATTTAATATTTGTTTAACACAATATGTCATTCCGCAAATTATATAAGTGCAATTTTGTATAAAAAATTGGACCTCATCCCTTAAATGAACTTCTGTACTCCAATTTTGTTTTCAAGAAAATAGAATGGGTACAATAAGAAGGGGGCTTTTAGTAAATAAGGATTATATATATATTTTTAAATCATTACATACATATTTTAAAACTTTGAAGGTAGTTACATATAATATTTTACTAAAACTAGGAAACCAATTACAATTATTCCAATAAAGGACATTTCATTTTTCCTTTTTCAAGCTCTGCGATCAACTTTATCAGTTATTTGAAAAGAGAAATCCTACAAACATATTAACATGGCATATTCAAATATTTTGCTTAAAGAAAATATTGTTGGGATACCTTTGTTTGTGAACAAACTAATCACCGAGGGACAGTGCATCTAAAGAGCAGCTAAAATATTTTAAAAATACAAACACACTCCCTTTATAATGCTGAGCGGTGTGCGTTTAGGGGTTTATGAACTTCTCATGTGTGTATATTGCTCATGCTTTATTAAAATGCAATAAAGAGTAACAGCATGAAAATTTGTAGACACTTCCTACATAAATAAAAACACACAAGGTGATACAAAAGTGCTTGCTTAGAAGCTTTGACACAGAATCCACAAAAAACATTGTGAATGATCATGAGAATACATAATACATTTGGCTAAAAAAATTTCACTCGTAAAAACGTCAACAGTTCAAGTATCTAAAACATTGCTAAAAATGGCCAAACTTCAAGAGAATATAAACTCAGAGGTACATACATTGCAATCACTTATTAAACATGTGTAATTGAAGTAATTTGTTTACATACACATACACATATTTACTTATATGCAGCTATGACAAAATTTGCTCTTTATGAAATTAACTCAGCTGAGCAAACTCTGATATGAAATTATACAATTTTGAATACTTATTTATGACCATACTGACAAGGTTTTCGCATGTACTAAAATTCTGTCAACCCTATTTAATAATAACTAAATATGTTGACAGTTCAAATATGCTGGGGTTTTGTAAAAAAATTGTATAAATCAGTTTAAGAAACAGATGGAACCCTTGATTGGGAAATATATGCACCTCAGCACTGCCAGAAAAGGCATAACTATTGTGGGAGGAATCACCGTCTTATAATCCCTTATCCACAACAGGTGAAATTTTGTATCAACATTATATTTCAGATCAATTAATCAACTTCTACAATATTACAAAGAGTGAGGTTGCATCACCAATATACCTAACTATCTTACTCGTAAAAGTCAACACTCTAGTCAATCATCAGCATTTTCTCAGCAATAAAAATGTTTTTGACTTTTGACTACGCACCTAGGCTTTTAGGAAGCCCATTATGATACCACCGGGATATTCCTTCACTCTATTTTCTCCTATCTTAACCACTCCGTTCTTCTGTAAATTCATGAATAAAAAAAGCTTTACTGGTGCAACCACTGAAATTTCGACAAGAAACCCTCGGCCAGTAGCTACGTTTATTTTCTACTATTTTTCTACCTCCTTACAGCGCTTAGTCTGCTGCCATGTCTACCAATTGGATAGTGATATGTTAGCGCCTTAAGGCTTGTTGCGCCAAGCGACATCTTTTGTAAATCTAAAACTAAATTTAAGAAAGTGAAATATTAAATTATTATAATAAATGATGAAATTGAATTTATAAATATTGAATTGTACAAAATAACATACTAACCCTTATATTGCCTTCATTTATTACTTACCTTAATTTATCTATTACAATATTTAAGGAAAGATAATTACTTACCCCTTGTAATACATATTTACATTACCACTAGTTTAAGCCGTTAGTTTTAAAATTTAGGCTAAGCAATTCCAAGAACGGAATATAGGAATCTACCGTATTAAAAACGTGAAATCGAACGGACGTGTCTTTTTCATTTATCGGAATATTTTTCTCTCGTTACAGGCAATTAGGCATTATTTTATTCGCGCATTCCCAGTATATATTTTTTCGCATCTCAAAAACGCTTGAGATTTTTCAAGGCTCTTATAAAATTCTTTGCATACTGAAGTCCATTATTTATTCCCAGAAATAGGAGGTGTAAATTGGACATATGTATATTTAGAGAACTATATTCTGAACTGTGAAAAATGAAATCCTAATTAGTTATCGTAAGCATTATACAAATTCAAATTCAGAGACTGCTACTTCCCTTACTTTTTCTTCCATTTTACTTTTGATATCCGTATTTAAATTTCCCATCCATTCAATATTTGACATGTCTGTCAGCATTTTACTTCACCAAATTATTACAAATTCCAAAAGCAACTTTATTTTTAAATCATTCAACATGCAGCGTTCTCCATTGCCAATTTGCATTTTTAAAAGCAATTATTCTCGTTTAAATGAAATATCTTCATTTATTCCGATGAAAATAAAATTGTGCAATTGTTCCAGTATTGATCAAGGTGTGTAGGTGTGAAAGTGAATGGTATTTTCATCAATGATATACGCTATGCAGATGACACCACACTTATAGCCGATAGCTTGATGGGATTACAAGAACTTGTAAACGGAGTTAACTTACATAGTGACGGATATGGCCTACGCATTAACATAAACAAAACGAAGTACATGATTATTAGTAGGAAAAACATATAGTATAATGACACACACCACAATCGAAAGAGTTAAAAATTTCAAGTACCTTGGTTGTCAGATCAATGAAAGTTGGGATTGTTCAAAAGAAATAAAATTTCGAATCGAATTTGCGCGAACAACTTTTCTCAAATACAAAAACATATAATGTAATACGTTTTTTAAAATGCTATGTTTGGTCAGTGCTTCTCTATGCGATGGAAACGTGGACTCTAAAAATCACAGATATGAACAACTAGAGTCCTTCGAGCTATGGCTTATTGGAATAATCCTAAAAATCCCATGGATAGATAGAGTCACAAACAGTGAAGTTTTGAGAGGAGTGAACTGCAATAGAAAGTTGTTAAATACTATAAAGCAAAGAAAAGCAGATTACCTAGGACATATTATGCGGCACTCTAAGTATGAGCTCCTTCAAATAATTATCCAAGGAAAAATTGAAAGAAAACGGGGTATTGGCCGTAAACAACTTTCGTGGCTTCGAAACATTCAATAATGGACAGGAATCCAGAACGTTGGCAACCTTATAAATGTGGCGAGAGATAGAGAGAAATATGCTGCGCTAATTAAAAATATGTGATTTTTTTATTTTTTTTTTTTTTAATACACAATAGATATATAAATTTAACATGTAAACATTATATTATTATTAAGCTTATTACTATTGTACATATTATTAAATGTTATATGATCACCAATATTCGAATAGGAATTGGCAAATAAAGAAGAACAAGAATTGTTCTAACTACCAAGAACAACAATTCTTTGAGCCATTCGAATTGTGGGATTAAATGCTCTATTTATAGAATTTTAACTGGCTAGAAGGAAACTCTGTGCGCATTTTGCTCCACATAAACAAAAAAAGACAGTGACCAACTTTGATAAAATATACAAATCCAAAAGATTTTTTATAAATCCTAACTTATCCCAATCCCGCAAAGCTGTGTTACGGCTGTGTAAGCTGACGTTGAGCAACAAGATCGGGAAAGACTATCATGTAACTTCTACAATCTATTATTTGAGAAACTAATACGAGCTGCAGAACCGAATAGGGAAGGTACAATCTGCTGTAATAGTAAATAGCTGCTTTCGTACGACGAAAACATCGATTTCATTGACCTCAACAACCGCGCCGTAAGTTCTGCATTCCCATAACAACATTTCCGAAAATTTATAGTGGCGTGAATGAGGCACGAAATAAAATGGAATAAGATTGAAAAAAATACATATATTGGTTAAAACTGGTTTATATTTGAGCGCAGAACCTAAAAATGTTGGACATATGTGATATTATGTATGTAATTTGAAGTAGTGAATCGTAATCAACAAGATGCATTTTAGATGACGATATGCGCCACTGGCGTTCCGCTCCGCGTTTAAAGTTCAACAACTCCGAGAGAGAGTACTCCAAGGCGCTCTAGGAAACTCAAATCGCTATAACTCCCGAAATATTTCGAATTTCTATCTGAAATTTTCACAGTATATTTTCGAGACATTGTACTTTCAAATTAAGCAAAAAAAAAGGTTTTTCGATTTTTGGAACCTACATAAGTTACCAGACTACTACCTTAAACATTTAAATATCTTTTCTACCATTTTTTTATTTCCAAATCTGCTTTAGACCATGTCGCTATCTAGTAAATGAAAGAAGAACCTAATGCACTCAAAGTACGAATAATTGGTCTTAAATTTCGGGAAAATCAATTGTCTTATTGCTAAATAATCCCAACATAACGGTACAATAAGCGATAAAGCGCAAGAAAAATTCAGTATATTTAAGCAAAATTTTTGGGGACCAAACAAATTCAAACCTTGGAAAAATTAAATTTTAACTTTATATCAGTCTTGTAACAATATGTATGTTTTGTGTTTAAATTTTAAGGAAATTTTTCGTTTATGGTGCTTGTAATGATTTGCTTAAAATGTCAAGCATCGTCTTATTTTGTTAGTTAGTTTACAGGTTAATTTATATTAATTGCATCATTGCTAATTAAGTGTTAAGCTGCAGGAGAACTATAAGCTGTTTTAATTTCATTATTCATTAGCTCCTTAACAGATATTGTTGTTGATGTGCCCGTTCAAACAAAAATGTTTAAAACGTAAGTACACAGACCAACAGGAGCGTCTGCCTGTGGCTTCTTCGTATCGCATCACTCAGCCGTCCGAGGTGTTGACACAGTGTCATTAAAGCTAAAGTTGATGCGCGGATATCTCCATACGCACTTTCCATGTTATATCACATGTCAAATTACATTTCATGAAGCCGCCAATAGTCATGTTTCTGTAAGTTAAAAAACTAACTAAGCCTTAATGTAATCATGTTTTTAAAGTAGAGACCAAAATTGCTGCGAATTTTTAAATGAATTGGGCTCAACTGTGGTAATTAATGTTATTATATTAATTAATATAAAATTCAATTTTTTAAATATATGTATACATGTAATAAAAGTTAGCCTAATATCATAAGGATTTTGCATAAAAAATTAAAACTTTACAATTCTCCAAAAAAATATGAGGACCAAACAACAAAAATTTTACGGCTATTCAAATCGCTTCAGACATATAACAAAGTGCAACTCATAGGGCAAACTTATCGGAAAACAAGTAAGGAAGGGTGTAGTTCGGATGCAACCGATTTCTTTATACTCCTGCAACTTTCAAGAATCAAAACCAGGGAAATGTTTTAAGATGTAAAACCAATCATATAGAGTAAAGTTAGCCCGACGTTCGAAAATCCTGATATTAGTTATATAGGAGATAGGAAAAGTTTCCGCTCAAATTTATATATTCTTGGCACAGAGATATACTGAGAGAAAATTAGAAATTATGAGAAAAACACGCTATCTTACTTTCATTGGGATAATTCACATACATATTGGCCGCTATATGCGGTACAAAATCAGCCCGAAGTTCAAAAATCTTTATATTAAGTGTTTGGGGGCTAAGAGAAGTATTGGTCCGATTCAACATTTTTGACAGGACAGGAGGAAAAAAGGATTATATCTTAATTTCAATTATATATATCACACATTGACCGACATTTTCGATCAAAAGTCGACTATAGGTAACGGGGACTAAATATTCGATAGCTATAGGCTTGAACAGTTTTTATTCGAAAACAATTTTTCGTCATAAAGTTGCACATACTAAACACATTATTCGTCCAAAGTTATATGCCATTATAACAATTGCCGAACTGACCGAATCAAGTGGAAATTAAAATTGTGCTATATGGGGAGAAAACGTGGTTGTTGTCCGATTTCGTGAATTTTTATAATTTGACATGAGAATATAAGAAGAATGCCACATACTAAATTTTGTCGAAATCGGTTGGTCGGGTCCAGAGATATGGGATTTCGCTCTGTCGACAGAAGATCTTGTAAGATTTGTACTCAGCAAATTTGGTTGTTGCAGTTTCACTAGTTTAGGAGATATGTACATTAAACTTGTTAGAGGGCGGGGCTACGCTCTACGGTCAAAAACTGTTGCCCATAGGCGCCATTTGTTACTGTGATCCTTTGTGCGAACTAAAGCCTTATATCATAATGTAGTGCTTAGTTATGACACTTTATAAGTTTTCGGTTAATGGCGATTTGTAAGCGTGGCAGTAATCCGATTACGCCCATCGATGATTTTTTTTGTACTGTGATAACTCTATATATATATTATATCGTACAACTGTTAGATGGGCAAAGCTGTAATACTCTGCAGCAACTGGTTGCAAGAGTTTAAAAATAATGAAAAAAGTGAAGAGTTATTCATACTAATTTTGCGCAGTTGATTGTAGATAATATGCTGTATCTAGCGAACAGGGGCGGCGCCACGGACTTTGAATTTTTTATCGACTCATAAAGTCTATTGGAAAACCTTAGAGATTTAGGAGCACAAGTATATATATCGATGTCAAATTATTTGGAACTGAGTTTTCTGGATATATACTACCGTGACCAAATTGAGAGGTGAGTTTTGGTGCATTATCGCACTTCTGTGATCAGCAAATTCAGACATAGTACGCTTATCTCAAATACTAAATATTTTGACGTAAAATTTAGCATAGATGTCACTAATAGTACTCCCAACTTACAAAAAAAAATTTAAATTAAAAATTCACCTTTCAATTTGACCACAGTATTATGTATGTATACATATGTATATCAGTATTGCGGAGAAAAAACTTTTGAACACATTTTTAAATCTTGTCTTTAATCAATATCTAAGTAGTTGTAACCACAATTTCGAATCCGATTTATAACCTTTGTTATTTTGAAGACAGTTGTGTTACTGTACTCTAATCAAACAAGTCGCATTAGCTTTGTTAAATTACTTTTATACAAGGTCTGTCGCAAAAAAAACAGAACTTTGTAAATATAACTGTTTCTGGTGGCGCCACCTATTGGTGGGTATATGAAATAAAAAGTTTCTCTTGCTGACATTTCGTAAAAATTTCAAGACAATTGGGTAACTACAATCGATGTTATCGATCAAAAAGTGACAGCAGCTTTTGGTCATCGGTCGTAAAATGCATTTTGAACAAAGAGCAAATATTAAATTTTGTTTTAAACTTGGAAAAACGTTTACTGAAACATTTCAAATGATGACAAAAGTTTGTGGTGATCAGTGCCTATCCCGTAGTAATGTGTGAATAAAATAGTACACAAAAGTATCTTATTTAAATTAAAAGTCAAGCTTGTTTGCTTTTTTACAATATCATTTAATAAACGAAATAATAAATGATGAAGTAAATTAAATTAAATGTTGACGAGTAGGGTGGCGAGAATCAATATCCAACTTGCCGGCGTTCGAATTGATGCAGATCGTGGTCGAGTCGTTGTTGCGAAAAACGAATATTTGGAAAAAGGGGTCAGGGCACAGGAACCGAGTTTTTGCAACGTTTCCTTTTGAAAGTTTAAGCGAGTGTAAATTGTAGCGCGAGATCGTTGACGAAAAACGAATGTTGATGTGCGAACTGTATGTAACGAAGTGAGGGCTGCTTTCCCGTTGCCCATCCTTTTTGTTTAGTGGGTACAGGTGTGGTGAGTTGTTTTGGTGTTATGTGGTGATGTGTGGTGATGTGTGTTTGTCCTTAAGGTGCGCCAGTTTTTCCCGGTTAGGGTGGGGGAGGATTAACTCATTTAAACAATGTGCATGAGTGGTTTAAGCGATTCCTAGAAGGTCGTGAGGACCTCTGTGACCATCAGAAGTCGGGCCAAAAAAAGTCGTCTTCAGAAGTCAAAAATAAAGACAATGCTGATTTGTTTTTACGATTCCGATGGTATTGTACACCGAGAGTTCATCCCATCTGGCCAAACGATTAATGCTGTGTTTTAACTTGGTGTTATGAAGCGTCTTGTGTCACGCATTCGTTGTGCTCGACCACAATACCGTGAGGCAGGGTCCTGCCGCCTATTGCAAGATAATGCGCCATGTCATCGGTCGACGCTTGTCACTGATTTTTTTACGAAAAATTCCATATTAACCATTAATCACTCACCCTACTCACTTGATCTGGCACCCGGTGATTTCTACCTATTTGGAAAACTTCATTTGCCCATGAAAGGACACTGGCTTCAGGACATTTCAACTATCCAAAAGGCGACGACCGATATTCTCAAGAGCATTCCGAAAAATAACCTTAAACACTCATTTAAAATGCTAATTAACCGGACTAAACGCTGTATCGAAGCACAAGGAAACTACTTTGAATAAAAAATATAACTTTTGAAAAATATTTATATTTTGTTGTTTTTTTAACAGTCCTCTTTCTTTTGCGACAGACCTTGTACTTTTAATAAACACGCTGTAGTTTGAAATGTGCAAGTTATGGAATGCTAAGATTAAGTTAAAAAATAAAAATAATGCATAATTATATATATACATATATGTATATATAAATGTTCAGAATGACAAGACGACTTGACTGTATGTCCACCCAGCACTCTGTCCGTCCATCTTGGTAATAAAACTAGGTACAGGTATTTCTTGGCAATAAACGTAAGACGAGTTTGAAGATGGACGCAATCCGACCACTGTCACGTCCATAAACCGACATTAGTCAAAATCTATAAAATGTTTCTGCACTTTAGCACAGGCGATCACAGTAGTAATGGGACATGGAGTCTTAAATTATTAAAAAAGTTGGCATGGCCCGCCCTCTAATAGGATAGATCTCCAAAACCATTAAAGCTTTGTTCAAGACAAATCCTATAAGAACGTTTACCAACAGTATGAAATTATTCCATAAATCAATAACTGATTACGCTATAAACATAAAATGTTAGGATATCATAGGAGCCATGGTAAAAATGGGCGTGACACTGCCCTCTTTTAGGAAAAATCTCATATCGTGGGACCTGCTTGACCGACTTCAACTAAATTAGGTACGTAACATTCCACTGCCATTATTTTACCGCGGTAAAGTTGCCTGTAATCAGAGGCAACTAAAATCCAATATGCAAATGCCTGTTATTTGGCTTGTATCAAATTATCAGCATAGTCTTTTCAGAAATAGTGCTTTAATACTCAGCTTGAACCGGTATTATAGAATGTGAATAAGATTCTTTCTTATGAAAGACAATTGAAGTTGATGTGACAAATGTCACCAGTCATTGATTTTAATGGATGCTCAACTGGCAGAAGCTAAAGCTATTTGGTCATTCCGGAGACTTAAAGCAGTTCGCTTCAATCTTCTCATTGGGTTCGGCCCTTTGGGAAGAGTCGTGGTGGCTGTGGTTTAAACTTAGAGGCAGGTAAAATTGAAAATTCCGTTCAGTGTGAAGTCACACCCAGCATAGCAAAGGTGGGTGTCCCTTCCAATTGGAACCAAATAGCAATTGTTTTGATCTATGTGCTCTTAAGTACCGTAAAGTTTGGCTATTATATTATTATTATACTTTCAGTACACAAATCATTAAGCAATTAATATAACGGGTTAAAACTTTGCACGAATAATGCCTTTGGAGTATGCCACCTTATGACTGAAAATTGCTCAATTGAAACCAAAACAATTCAAGCCCCCAGGGATCGATTACCTACTTTTTATCGCAAATATCGGTCAACGTTTGAAATATACTTATAATTAAATTTCAATGAGAATATCTTCCTGTTAGTAGTATGTCTGCGTGTGAAACACGGGTTGAATCAGGACAGTCCTTTATATATGTACATAATAAATGTAAAGATTTTCGAACTTCCAGGTGATTATATACCGCAATGCAATGCCGAAAATATATTTTAGTTAAATTAACTGAACATATAATAATGGGTATACTACATTTCATTATTACACTACATATAATGATTTTCGTTACCTTAACAAACTGACTTTGATAATTGCAAGATGCAAGAGTATGAAATGATCGGATACACTCGCACTTAGCCCTTCCTTACTTGTTTGTCATAAAACTCGTCGCGGAGTAACACGTGTACAAATATCATCAACCATGTTGCTCTTGCATTTTATTGGTTGTTGTTCGCTATAGCTAGAAACAAAGACATACAGCTGTTGGTACATTGGTACCTTTTACTTTATAGCTTTAGCCATTGGATTTATTATCATTTGTTATTCTTATCTCTGCCGAGATTCTCGCCGTACTGCAGTAAGTTTTAGTTAAACCAGAAAGTTTATATATTGATGGGACTAATAATAAGAGTATTCATCTACGCTTTTAAAGCTTGATTGAGTTATATGTGGGCCATTCCATCAATTGGCGACATGGTTTTGTACTCGTGGGTTCTCCGATTTAGACCAAACTTTAGAATATCATAATATAGACCAAAATAAGAATATCTGTTAACTTTTTAGTGGTTAAAGTTGCTCCATTGTTTTTGGCGCGCACTTCAAATTGAGATCAAACATAAAAATGACTCTTTCTTTTATTTTTTAACGACCTCAAAATTGAGTGAAAAAAATTTTTAAGCTATCCAATTTTATGTAAAAAAAATCTCAGCTTTCTGATAAAAATATTTTCAAAATACAAAAAAATTTTCAAATTCCAAAAAAAATAATTTTTTTTCCAAAAATACCGTTTTTTGTGCTTTTCCATTACCTTTTTTTCAAAATTGACTTTTCCATTCGATTCCTCGTCCAATTTTACATAAGAATCAGTGTTTAAAAATATGGGACTCTGCTCCTATGAACAGCAAAAAAATGCAAGTTGTCAATTTTGAAAAAAAGTACAAAAAACGGTATTTTTGGAAAAAAAATTATTTTTTTGGATTTTGAAAATTTTTGAATTTGAATTGCGCGCCAAAAAACAATGGAGCAACTTTGACCACTAAAAAGTTAACAGATATTCTTATTTTGGTCTATATTATGATATTCTAAAGTTTGGTCGAAATTGGAGAACCACGGGTACAAAACCATGTCGCCAATTGATGGAATGGCCCATGTGTATGTATATTTACAAGAACAAAACTCCATACAGAAATAAAATATTTTCGAAAGTGTGCTGGCAAATTGTGAGTAAACAAAAAGTTTGACAATTTACAAACAGACTTAGAAGACTTCCTTGGCGTACTTCATGACAATCGTCGTGACGCGACTACTTAAGAACTTAAGAAACAAGTAAGTAAAGTTATATATATGGATGTATGTACATACATATACTATGAAACATGGTAATCAAGTTTTCGCTCAATTCTATCCATTTTAGGCACAAAGATAAACTGTTATCAGTAAAACATTGCCTTTTTTCATAGACATAGCTCACAAGCTGGCGGATATAAACGTTACACAGTCACCAGGAAGTTCGAAAAACTAGAGGTGCTCAGGGAACCGTCGAACCTATTCAACCCATTTTTAAAACACAGACATACTATTGTCAGGGAAGGATTAACCCTAAATTTCAATCAAATATCCCACACATTAAGCGATATTTTCGGTCAAAAGGCAGCTATAGATATTGGGGTCCATATACTCGTATTCGGTACCTAAGGGCAGTTGTGGCTGGACGAGGACAATTTTTAGACAAGGTCACATACTTTAATGGAATTGTTAGCTCAAAGTTTTATTCCATTATATTAATTAGTTCTGGATTTGTGTACTGGAAGGTGAAAAAATCAAATGGATTTTTAAATTGTGCTAAATGAAAATAAGCTTGTTGTTTCTTTTCATTGAGTAAATTGGTGGGATAAGCCTCCTCAACATCTCGTATAAGGTTATATCGAGCGTATTGTGTGAAAGATTAAAGCCTACCGTCAACAAACTGATTGGACTTTATCAGTGTGGCTTTAGACCTGGCAAATGCACAACCGACCAGATATTCACCATGCACCAAAACCCGTGACAGGAGAATCGACACACACCACCTTTTCGTCGATTTCAAAGCTACTTTCGGCTTCTTCAATCTGCTGTTGGAACTGTAGAACGTAATGGAGCAGGAACAATCTTTTATAAGACTGTACAGCTGCTGGCGTATGCCAATTATATTTATAACATCAGACTGGACAAGCAAGCAAAGCAAATGGGTCTGGCAGTGAACGAGGGCAAGATGAAATATCTCCTGTCATCAAACAAACAGTCGTCGCATTCGCGACTTGGCTCTCACGTCACTCTTGACAGTCGTAACTTTAAAGTCGTGGATCATTTCGTCTATCTTAGAACCAGCGTAAACACCACCAACAATGTCAGCCTGGAAATCCAACCCAGGATAACTCTTGCCAACAGATGCTACTCCGAACATTCGAAATTAAGAAGTAAGGTCCTCTCTCGACGAACCGAAATCAAACTCTTTAAGTCACTCCTAATTCCCGCCCTGCTATATGGTGCAGAGGCTAGGACGATGACAACAACTGATGAGTCGACGTTGCGAGTTTTCGAGAGAAAGGTACTGCGGAAGACTTACGGTCCTTTGCGCATTGGCCATGGCGAATATCGCATTCGATGGAACGATGAGCTGTACGAGATGTACGACGACATTGACATAGTTCAGCGAATTAAAAGACAGCGGCTACGCTGGCTAGGTCATAAAACACTCCAGCTCTGAAAGTATTCGACGCAATACCGCCGGGGGAAGCAGAGGAAGAGGAAGACCTCCACGTTGGAAGGACCAGGTGGAGAAGAAACTAGCTTCGCTTAAAATATCCAATTGGCGTCACGTAGCGAAAAGTAGAAACGACTGGCGCGCAATAAAGCAGAAGAAAAAATTAAAATAGGCGTGGTTGTGGTCCGATTTCGCACATTTTCGTACTATACTGTAAGAATAAGAGAAGAATGACACGTATTAAACGTAACGAAACCTGTTAGGTGAACAAAGCTTTTATTAAACTCTGTAGCAACATATTGCAAGAGGATAAGCATGTTACGAAAAAATTCAATGTTCATTATTCGACAAAATGCCGCATACCTTTAGAAGAAAGTTCAATACGCTATTTGTTTACACTGGTTTGAAATGGTGTGTATACCAGACGTGACACCAGAAAATTAGCTAAAGAGGACCTGTGTATAAAAAGTTATTGCCTACATTTATAAATATAAATACCTTATTTGTTTTAATGCTTTTGAAATTACGTGGTTGAATGTATGAATATTACGCTTCACATCACCACAACTCCAAAAGCAAACAAAGAATTTTATAAACAATATCGCCACCATGTTTAAGAAATCTTTTGCATACTTAAAACTCACAAGGTAATATTCATTTATGCAAAACTAAGGCCCAGTTTCAAATCACTTACCTTGACTCACTTATAATATATTTACATATATTTTATTTTAAATTTTTTATTGCCTTTTGTAAAATTATGCTGTGGGTTATGAAATAAAGAATAATAATATAAGTTTCAGATTATATAAGTAATAAAATTCATAAGAAAATGCATAAATACACGTATACAAAGTTTTCTTCTTCTTATAATAGTACACACATTCCTTTTTTGCAGATTCTATAAATAAACATCTCACTGCCACAGGAGCTGGCACTTTTGGCTAGTAAACCAATCTTTGACAGAAAATCATCCTGCTGCAATCTTCTTCTGCATAAAACGTCATGGATTCATGAATATTTAACGAATGTCGTGATTGTGGCATACTCGTATATAGTAAGATGAATATAAAATAGGACTAGCATTTAGTCTTCAGCTTTACGTTGTTGTCACATTTTCGTTCGGGAACAATGCAAGAACACACAAAGAGCAATACACTCACATGTTAAATATATAAACATACATGCTATATTTAGATGTTATTTCACAGGTTCTTTATTTTTTTCACGGACGGAAAGTAAAAATTGCTGTGTACTTAAAGCGTGCCTAAATGTATTGCGCATTTGAAACTAAGCATCATACTGTACACACTTATGTATACATTGTAATCATATGCATGTACTACACACATATGTACACAATGTCGTATGGCCGCACAGAATGTAAAAATCCCTTGTAAGAATGCTTAGGTTATTTTAAGTATAACTTTAACAGCGAACAACTTTTAATATTATAATAATATTGATATTTTTTATGAAATTAATCACTATAAATTTTTTTATAGAGCGAAAAGTGGTCTACTAGAATATTTCATTTTCAAGGCCGTGATCAAACTGAAAGGTGATAATTTATACTTCGCAAGTTTTTCGAATCGGTAAATTTTTTTTCTGTAAGTTGATAGTACTATTGACATCTATGCTAAATTTCACGTCAAAATTAATATTTGAAATACGCGTCGTTTTGGAAGGCTCTAAAAGTGAATTTTTCGATTTTTACTACATATGTCTGAAAAAAGTGCGGGTACAGTGGGGGGTCCCCTTGTTTTCATTCCATGTAAGGGAGTATGGGGCCGTGGGAGATTCCCCTTTCCCCACCAGGGGCGTGGCTATAGTATTCACTTAAATTTTGTTTTTTTTTTTTTGAGAAAAATCAGACTTGTTTTTAACCTTGTAATCGTTCCAGCGTGAAAAGGATATGAACTCGGTAGATGAAACAAATTTCACCGGTTAGTGGATCCAAAGATCTCCCTTCTGCAATTCTTTTTAGTTCTTCAGGTTGTGGGGGATATGCATTAATGCAATCTGCAAGACTATATCTATCACAATTTCGCCAGCTGTACTGCGCCCAATGCCAAACAAACTAGCAACGGTCCTATACTCTGTTGCCGAAACCTATGAAAAGAGTGCAATAGTTACTTTTTTTCAAGTGGGATACAGCCCCTCATGTTGCTATCCATTTTACAGATATTTTTAACTTTTCCGCACAATTTTTTGAAAGCGCTTCTCTACGCAAAAGTTTTCTTTGAACCTTGCTTCATCCATTGCAGGGATATCGAGCTTCCAAAATTTACCACTTCGGTACTTAAAATACAAAATTTTTTATTTCACTTACGAATTTCCAAACATTTCGTATGTGTGGCTGAGCGATTGTAATCCCAGCTCTTAAGATTGCATTTCAACCAAGTATTGCTTTTACTTTCACTCTATTGTCTTTTAACTCATTTAGTAATAAACGGATTTTTTCGTTAAATTCATTTTGATCTTCTAAGAATCACAAAATTGCCATTAATAATCTCCTCACATCCATTTTTATTTCATTTATATTTTAATAAATAAACAAACTTTACAAGCAGCTGTCTAAATGCACAAGTCTGCCGTCTGCACTTGTTGCCGAATTAAGTAAAATTGTAGGTACTAACAATTTTCATACAGTGCCTTTGAAAAAAGACAATATAGATAAAACAACAATTCAGTCCTACACTGAAAAAAGTTTTATGGAAATAGTTAAATTTTTGCCAAATAAAAACAAGAACTCTTACTCGTATCAACTAAAGAGCTCTAAGGACCTAGTTGTTGTAATTAAGGGTATAGAGTAGGCCGTAGGCTCTAGTGAAGTCAAAGAAGCGCTGGAAGAAGGTGGTTTTAGCATTAAATCAGTAGTAAATATTTTTAACAGGAACAAAGTCCCACAACCAATGTTCAAAATTGCTGCCAAACTCTAATCAACTAAAAAAAACGAAACACACCCGATTTACAATTTTAAAAATATCTGCTCCATCGCAGAATCATCGTCGAGGAACCACATAAGAGAAATGGCTCAGTACAATGTATGGACATACGAAAGCATATTGCACTCTACGCAGTGTCTGTGTGGTGTGTGATGATCTACATCCCACAATGCTGCACAAGGGAGCTATGCAAGTATGGTGAAAGTCAATGCTGCACAAATGCAATTGTTCCAAAACCAACCAAATGGAAGCGTGGAAACTATGATTTTCAACCTCACCAATGTATGACACAATTTATGGCTTCAATGCAAAATATGATTCGAGAGATAATCAAATCATAAAACCAAATGTTGCAAACTTTTGTCCGTAAAAAATGAGTGTATTGAACATTTGTTTATGAAATGCTAACGGTGTTAACCAACATAAATTGGAACTTATTAGATTAGCTATTGTTAGAAACTCATCTCACGAACAAAATCAATTTCTTTATACCGGGATTTAGACTCTATGTTACAAACCACTTAGATGGAAAGGCACATGGAGGAACAGCAGTGTTGGTTAGAAAACGAGTAAATCACCAAGCATTAGAATCTTATGCCACAGCGCAATTACAAGCTACAACAATAACTATAAAAAATCGCTGCGGGGACTTAAACTTGACAGAAATATACTGCCCACCTCGGTTTAAAATTACAAACACCCAATTTAAAGACTTTTTTTGAACACTAGGCCATTACAATGCAAAACACACATATTTTTAATCAAAAATATAGATAAATCGTACATAAAACCTTCAAATCGATTTCCCCGAAAACGTTATTTTTGAAGTTCGTGAATATTAGAACTCAAAATCTACTGAACTGATCCTTTTGAAAATTTGAACATTACTTTTTCATATAAATCAACAGGTAATCAGATGAAGTCTTTTTACATTTTTTTTTTTTCTATTTTTATTAACAAATTAACCGCAATTTTTTTAGATATTATAAAATTGCGCTTTTTACTTCCAAGTGCTGCAAAAAATAGAAAAAAATGTTTTTTAACTTGAGATATACATCACCTTTAAAGCGCATATCAATTTTTTTTAATTCAGATGATCCAGTAACGAGTTATAATGTCTACTTTTCTTTAAAGCGCTTCTGCAGATTCAGGGTCACAGACCTATTTATTTGTTTTCAACTAAAATCATGCCGCAACCACCGCATTCGCCTGATTTACCTTCGTGTTACTTCTGGGTATTCAGCAAATTCACATTACCACTCTGAGGACATCGTTTTGACTCAGTTGAGAATATAAAAGCTGAATCCAAGAAGGCTCTGATGGCCATCGTAGGATTTTTCTAAGTGCTATGATGATTCGTTGGCATAAGTGTATTGCAGCGCGAGGGGATTACTTTGAAGGAGACAAAATGAACAGAATTCACATTTCAATTTGATCACAATAGCCTTCAATGTAAAATATCCTTAAAATTGGAGGCATTTATAAAAAACAATAAATTTTGGAAATAAAGTATACTCTTATGCTATATACATAAAATAAAAAACATTAAAGATTTTTAATTTCCGTTAACACTCAGAAAAATTTAGAGCTTTATACATAAATTCAATAGTTTACAATAAAGGTAATAATGTAATTAGTTTCCAGTAGTGGTTTAAACTGATAAAGTGCTAACCTAAATATCACAAACTGTAACTTGCAGTCTCTTGACCTTTCTAAATAATGAAATAACACAATTTTTCAATAGCATTGATGTACAACCTCCTCATTTTTTCTTATAGATACCCTACTTTGCAAAGACCTTACATATTTCCCTGGCTAAACTAGTAAAGGGAATGAAATTCCTAGGGAAGATCTGCAAATGATTTTAAATTTTATTGCTGTGGTCATAATATAATAGAATTCTAATAGGAAATGATAATTTGCATGAAATATGAATAACAAATATTTGCCTCGAGCAATGAAATTTACGCCGAACTAATATCCTACATTCTTTAAAACAACACCGCCAAGAAGGGGAGGCAAATAAAAAAATTCAAAAGCATTCAACGAGTAATAATTTTAATCTTTATACAAAACAGGTTAGGGAAATTTCCCGCCATTATAATTGCGTAGTCAAAATGATAACAACCATTAATAGAAACAAATAAATAAATGTTTGTTATTAAACGCGTTTCGTTCTTCTTCGTTACTGGCGTTGACATCGCTTACGCGGTTATAGTCAAGTAAACGTGTTTCATTACAAAGGCAAATTTAACAATTTCTTCGTTTAAAATTTGCACCTGTTCTCAAGGCCAAACAATGTCCCCTTGTGGTTTAAATTTGTAAATCCATGTTTTCTCATGGGCAACTATACGAGTATGTTGAATGTTCACGTGTAGGAAAACCGTCGAATCAATTTGTGTTAGCTAAATACGGATTAACCAAAAATATTGTGAACCAATTAGTGCTAAATTAAACTTATATTAAAAGTATTGATAATACAAAATATTGAATATTATTCTTAAAGATTTAAAATATAAAAAAAATATCAAAATAAAATTATAATGAAAGATTTCTCAGCTCGAATAACGTCTTTATTTTCCCCCCATCAGCGCACATAGGAGCATTTTCCTTCAAAAACGGGACAAAATTGATATTTTCAAACTTCAGCAACTGTACTCAAAATTGATTTTTTTTAGTACCTAAGTAACCGTACTGCAATGAACCTTCAGTCCGCTAGATTGCCACACATGCTCCTATGTGCATGATTTGAGTGTAACGCTTTATCATACAAATCAAACAGTTTGATATTACAATTCAAACAATTACTCATAAGAATCAGTATGAACTCAGAAAAAATCGCGATTTCGCAGCATTGGGCTTTAATTTCGGCCTACCAAGGTAATACAAGTTCATATAACATTATTTTCTTTGTTCATAAAGATTTGCAGGATATATGTATATCTCAGGGGTTTGATGTTCCTTGTTTTTTCGAATTGCTCCTTTTGAAATATTAAAATTAAGTCTGTTAAATTTTCGTTAACAAAATTATCGAAAAACTTTTATAATAATTATTATTTTTTCGAAGTGATCTGTGAAGAGCGATTTCACCAACGTTTTAAAAATAATAATTATTTAAGCTGGTTGGCACAATATTTTCTGTTGTGAGATATCCTTCATAAAATAATTAAGGATTTTCATTATTTGAATTAGATATTTTTAAAACACACATAACATATAAATATTTATATATTTAAAATATTTAAAAAAAATTTTATGCTCTTTTTACTCACTTAAAATTTCCCTATCCAAAATTCTCGTCAACACTCCAGAAGGCAAAGGTTTTACAAACAGCAATTGAAGTCGCGATAAAAAACATTCCGCAGAAATTATTATGCAAATTATATATGAAAGGGTTTAAGCATGAGATTTATTCACTTTACTACACTGGCTGATTTAAGATTGTTACTTGACGTCAATAAAAAGTTCAACTTTTCACACTTCTTGTTGTTTTGTATAAATTAAGAATTCACTAAGTGTAAATAGTGAACCTGCAACCTCCCTAACACCTAGAGGATATTAATTTTTTTTAAATCAAAAGCGATTTTTTTGCTAAAAGTAACACAACTACGCTTTATAACATTTGTGTTGTAAGAAACACAGCGACACTGCTGATTATTTTCCTTAAGCCTCTGAGAGCTCCACTTCACAGCACTTAACCTTGGCAATTGTACGCTGCCGTGAATACGGAAATTTTTGCACTTTTCTCAGTGGTGAATGCTGAGAATTTTATTCGTTTTGCTTTTAGATTTAAATGTATTAGGGCAATTTTATATCACCTTTATTTCTTAAATTTTGTAAATATTTTTAGGTTTTATGAAATTGTGATTCGAATTCGCGGTCACTGGTGAAGTGCTTAGTAAATTGGCTGTGAGTGGTTTATCAGTAATTTTTTTTTATTACTTTGATCAATTTGCACTTAAAATATTGAATCTTTATTTATTTTACCATTTTGTTATGTTTGAACTCCTTACTTTTTAAATTTTTCACATATAATTTTTTTACTTGATTTGTTTGATATTTAATGCATAATATTGATTATCTAAATAAATTTTTTAATTTGTGTTTTAGTTCTTTCAAGTTGCAAGTATTTGCTGAATTATCAACACTTCTGCTCAAAAACAGTTGCAAAGTCATCAGCTTATAAACAACATTTTATTTATTTTTAGCAGTAGAAATTTCATTTCCCAGCGTCGATAAGCAAACTTATTTCTATAAAAATATACAAACTTATTTTCTTTATACAATATTCAGTTTATTTTTAATACTTTTAAATATCGTTTTAATAAAAGCGTTGTTGTTGATTCTGATTACTCGTTTGAAATTTTATAATTCATACCTGTGAAAAAAAAACTATATTTATTTTATTTGTATAAATGCCTTAAGTAATTATATTATTTTTTGGCACATACAAAAACTCTTCCTTTCCATCAATATAATTCTTTTGTCTACTGCGTTTGAGAATTGCTTTAGCTAACAGATTGTTCTTCCATCGACAATCTTCCTCACAACCGCTGTGCTATTGGTATCCCGACGTACTAAATCGCTTCTGATTTTCGCACTCCGTGGCGAATATAAAAACATTGTTTCTGCCAGCATTGTAGCCAACGTACTAAATCACCTCACACTACTAAACAACAAAAAGGATGATCACCACACATCGAAAGAGACAAAAAAGGAATTAAAATCATCGCTTAGGGACATTCCGTTTACGACACCCGTCCCGTGCGCTACAGTAAGCTTTTCGACAACAGTGATCTGGCGCGAGTTAATACTTGAACCTTTAACCACAACCTTATGTTTCAGTAAACATTAAAGAAAAATCATCAAAACAACTTTATCTTAGAACAATAGAAGCGCACTATCAATACAACATACAATAACAACCCAAATAGTTATTTACTAGTAAACAACCAGCATCTCAATAGTATGAGCAGCGATAAGCATAGTCTATGTAAGCAACTGGAACAATAGCCTCGGGGTCACTTTATCATTATCGACTGCCGAGTAACAAGTTACCGCTTGTAACACTTGTACAGTTTTAGTGTAATATATTCAATATTGAAGTACATGTGTATACGGTGAAATATTATACAAATAAAGGATCAGTCAGGACCAATCTCATTGGCTGACTTAAAACTAAATATTTATTTTATTCCTAACGAGTTAATAAATTAACTGGCGCCCAACGTGGGGCAGCAACAAAAATGGATCATCAAAACTATCCTTAGTCAGTCTGCCTGAAAGGAAAGAACCTAGTCCCTGGAAACAAAAAGAAGGATTCATTTAAACCATCCAAGAAGTTTACCCGCGCATCATCCCACACAACGTCAATGAAAAGATTCTTCAAAGAAAAAAGGTCCGATGACTCCTCCAGCGAAAACAGCACACCATACAGGAACTTTGAGTGGGTGTAACGGCTTTTCGTGAGTTACACGCGAATTTTAAGTGCCCCAGAAGCGTAAATTTTGCTTATTTACGTACCCGCTAAGATGGAAATAGGCGTCATGATTATTTTTGATGAAAAATCACCTTCCTCTTGGTGGTAATTAAAGATGGCTTGAGGAAATCTGCGACGAAATTCACGTTGTGACGAAGTCACCGACCGATTATTGGTCAGAGAAATAGCCACCAATAATTATTGGTTATAACCCGCGTTCTGGAGCAGTGTAGAGTACCATTGTTTATTTACGTGTATTTCGCACGTGTTTACTACACAAATGTCAAAATATAATTTACATTAGAGGTCAATTACAAAATTTATAGCATCTTCTGATAGAAGGATTACTTTTGCGCCACCCTGTATATACCTCGTTTAAGTCATTCACGTTCATCTAGAAGTCATTCACGAAATGGCATCGAAACATGCTACAAGGTTACAAAATCACGTAAACGCTGAAGCCCGACAAGTGGGAAAAACTAGAAATAGCAGGCGCAGACTGAAAAGAACAACGTTTCATAACCTTTTAAGGAAATAACAAATATTATAATATTTAGTTTTTAAAACAAAGTTTAGTTTTTAAATAAAGCTTTTAATAGAGCTTTTATTGTTGTGCCCTATAAATTATGAAAATTATTGCTTGTTAGTTTAAATTAGTCACTAGTTGCAATTTGAATGAAATGTAAAACCATATTCTTGTTACGTTTCAATAAAAAAAAAGAAATTTAAGAGGGAGCCTGATTTAGAAGCTTCAAAACCTCGAGTTTTTTTTGTTTGTTTAAATATCTTTAAAAATAATCTAAGAATATGTCCTCAATGTTTTAGATGAGAATTTGAAATATTTTCGAAGATAGAAGAAAAATAGTGACCGAGCGTCTAGCAGATATATGAGAATATATGAGATTAGGCAGAAAACTTTGACGCGCGATTTCTCGGTTTTTCATTTATACGATTTTTCTTAATTGGTGGGCAGGATAGAAAAAAAACTAAACGTCGTATGGAATTGGGGCAAAGTTTATTATCTTTGGTATTAAATTATCAAAAATCGCTCTTTTTTTCAATTTTTAAAAAATTTTTAAAATTTTACACTTTTTTGGATTTTTTTTAGTTTAACTAGAAGATAAGTTATTAAAAACTATGAATCTTTTTGAATTTTTTGTTTCCGATAGAAATTGGGACCTGCATCCCGCTCCCCGTCCGACAAATGCACATGCGAAATGCATTGGGCAATTGCTTCCCAAAGGCGGAATATCAATGATTTCGCATCCAAAAAAAAAATGATGCTTAAATATATAACTATAATTCCTATAAATTTCGCTTTAATCAATTATTTCCTTCCTTCCCAAAAAAAATCCTCAAACAATCGATTTTTTGAAGCCTCTGAACCAGGCTCGCCCCTTAAGTTGGTTACACATTTTTAAAAATATAAAGACTTTCTTAAAAAATTATATCGTATATTAAACTACTCAAGTGTACCCGGTACTTTTATTTCGAATGTGCGTGACAACCATTTACATTCGGGTCCTGCACTCGAACTTCACACCGTTCGCGAAGCTGTCGCACTGGAATCTTATGTTTATAAATTTACTGAATGACAGTTCGGAGTATTGTTCACAAGTGTACAAAAGCGTTTTGCCAAAAGTGAACGCAAAAAAAGTGATCAGCGATGTAATTCAAACTTAATAGTACACAGAGCCAAAAACTTCACCTATAATCAATAACATTGACTTCTAAAAAGGCTTTTCGGGCGAAGAGAGGTTGGGGGGGGGGGTTAAATTTAAGAAAATTTTACCAGAAAGTCTTCTTAATTTTAGCTTAAATTTCTTCTAAAATCTCTTGAAAATGAAACCGGCTGAAAATAAAAAGATAACTTCTTATTTATTAATTTGTTTTTGTAATTTTGTCAAAAAATTCAATTTTAAGAAGAAATTTACTTCGGTGTGAAATCATGGGTCTTTTGGAACTTGTAAGGCTTGACCTTGGGCTCATATTTCAATATGCGTCGAATGCAAAGTTTTATGAGAAAACTTTTAAAGAGCAGATCAATAAGGACATCCAATTATTTTTACTAGAACCTTATTAAATTGATTAAAAAGAAAAAACCTTTTATTCTTAAAAGAGTTCTTATTAATTTAGAATTTACTATTAACGTCTCAAAATGCGTACATACATACACATTAATGTTTGCATCAGCCAATTTAGAAAAATTTTACTTGGCGACAGTGATATTCTTTTTATCCCATTGCTTTTTTGTGAAGTTGTGAAGTGCCACATTTCAGTTGCTCGTGTGTTGTATTGCGTGCTAGTTGTGTTGTAAAAATTATTATATTATATTCAAAATGTGCGATATTTATGGTGAACCAAGCCACGGCAACTATGAATTCTTGAAATTATTAAAGTCTTGGGGCTTGCTAAATGAAATAATTGACACCCTGATTGAACGGGGGGTTGATTCCTTTCTTATTCTTGAGAAAATGCAAATTGGCGACGTTGACGCTTTTTTCGATAGATGTGACGCAAAATATTTCGGAGAATGCATAAAATTTAAAGCCAGTTTGAGGGAGTAGCGAACAAAAAAGGTAAGATGATTATCATATCATATATGATTGCTTTATATTTAGCTGGAAAATCACAGTAAGCAATTCTTCGTGAGCTCATAAAGTTTTTATTTATCGCACCATCACTCGTTACAATGATACTGACAGCATCGCAAAACGCCATGGAGGTGGTCAGCAAAAGACTGCAAAGTCATGTGAGATGGTTCGGAAAGTGATGAGCGACTTATGCGAAATCCACAACGAAGGACCAATCAAATGGCTAAAGAACTGAAAATATAGGACCGCAGCATTCGACGCATATTGAAAAATGTGCTCAATGTCAAGCCTTACAAAATCCAAAAGACCCATGATTTCACACCGAAGCAGCAATAAGTAAGACTTGAGAGTGCGAAGCAGTTGCTTCGCTTGGCCGAAAGCGGTCAAATTCCGAACATTGTGTTTTCTGACTAAAAATTTTTTCCAATTCAGCAGTTCGTAAACTCACAAAACGATAGGGTTTACTTGACCGACCGTTCATACGAGAATCTAAGTCATCGGTTGCCCACCAGGAGGCAGCACCCGCCACAAATAATGGTTTGGGCCGCTGTCACTGCAGATGAGCGCTTTCCAATTGTTTTCATCGAGCCTGGCGCCAAAGTAAATGCGACATATTATCGGGAATGTGTTCTGGAGGCTGCTTTGAAGCCTTGGGCAAACAAGCATTTCGGTCGAAAACCATGGACGTTTCCGCAAGACTCAGCACCGTCTCGCAAAGCGCGAGTGAACCAAGAATGGCTGAAAAACAACGTTCCGAACTTCATTTCGACCACACAATGGCTCTCGAATTAACCAGTTGCGAATCCAATGGGCCATTTTGGAGAGCAAGGTCCAAAGTGAAAAGCACACCAGTTTTGAGAGGCTGAAGAAAACCATTGTCCGTGAGTGGGCCAAAATACCGACAAATCACATTCGGGCAGCTTGCGATTCGTTTTTTGATCGTCCCAAGGCCATAGTTAAAGCAAAAGGTGGTCATATCGAGCAAAAGTGAATTGGTTCGGAATTTATGATTATTTTCACACATTTTGTACTTTAAAATAAATAAAAATAGTTTTCCAAACCGAATTCATGGCTTTTGTAATTGGTTACACTTCCTGTACCGGGCTTGTAAAAGGGTAAAAATAGAGATACATACATATGTATCTCCAGGTTACAAAAGTATTCAGATGATTCAGAACAAAAACTTTTTATTGAATCTATTTATGCGAATAATAGCATAGATTGCGATATATGGATTGAATTATTTGTTGGGATCCAGCAAATCTGTGCTTATGTATATGTGTTCTTCGAATTATACTTTATAACATTCCTGACTCATTATTAACTGTCGATTTTTAGTGTTTAGTATGAGCTTGTCTTTCCGAAGTACATAAAGTTCATCCGGCGATTTTTACGATAAGTGAAATTATTCAACAGAGACGTTCCATTAAATTGTTTGTGCTGCTTGGGAGTTATTTTTAAATTGTGAAATATTTTGGGTCCTAAGGAATTTAAAAGTACGATTGGTTCTAAACTCCCTATTTTTTCGAAAAACAGAGTTGTGTTAACGTACTACTGGCGAATAGTCTATGCTTGCAACCCGGAAACAGACGTTCAATAGGCTGAATATTGTGTAAAGCTGAGCCGAGCTGGAAAAACATCGTCAAAGTAGGTCAAAAATAAAATATTACTATTTTAGTTTTATCAGTCGTTTTCGCCAAGTTATTAAAAAGAGGGCAAAATGATTGGCCTCTTCTTGAGTTTTTCGCCAAATTTTAAACCAATGTCTTGCCGCAATCACCAATGTTCGACTTATTGAGCTCCATGTACTTCTCTTCAGCAAACTCAAACGATCGTTCCGGGGAAATCGTTCCGAGTCAATTGAAGACATTAAACGTGAATTGCTACGAGCACTGAAATTGAACTTAAAAAATATTTCGACGATTGGAGGTCATTGGCATAAATGCATTAAGCTCAAGTGAGATTACTTTGAAGGAGATGATATAGATTTTAAAGAATAAATTAGGAATGTTAAAATTATGAACTAAGTACTACTAGTTTTGCTCATCGTTGTGTACATACACATGTAAACAGAGAAATTTTTCGTAGCAGAGCACCCGCTGTCGTAGTGTTTCCGTCCGTAAGAAAAAGTTTGTTTAAAATTTATTCTTAGAGTCAGAAGCTAAGTATATCTCAGAACCTTTTTTCTACTGAACTAATAAATGGGCCAATATCAAGTCAGGAGTGAATGAGTAATAATTATCAGTAGTTTTGCAAATCGTTCTTAAAAAGCTGTCTCAAAATATCCCAGTTTAAAAGGAATCATAAAAAACGGGAATTACAAACATAATTCTTTTACACATTTTATTTTTAAATAGTGTTCGTATACGGTCACTGGAACGTACTCATGATCGGTCAAAGAAATTGGTTTTGTGTAAAAATATTAATGAAAACATTGTAGAAGTCCCCAGTTATAAGGATTATCCGTAATGGGGAACTTTACTGTATATGTATTGTATTTTGTGTGCGTTTGTTTACACAATTGCCGGACTGGGTTTGGCAGTGCATTATCAAAAATTATGTTTATAGCACTCGATTAACTTTATTGTATTTTATCGCCAGACGGATGAGTACTTAATTCTGCAACAAATTGTAAGATGAAACTCTGCAGATACAGTGTTCAGATCAGATCATTATATCATATAACTGCCATTCAACCTGACAAATCAAGACAATGTTTATCAAAAATATTATTTCCTTCTTATTCAATCTTAATTAGACTTGAAGCTGGTTTATATCAAGCAATGTGGGAGGAAAAAACTAGAAAAAAATTTTCGTTGGATACAAACTGTTTGCCGGTTATGTTTTCAGATTTATTTATATAAAAGTTGCAATAAGAAATTCACCTGTGAAACTTATTAATTAATGCATCTAAGTATTTAAAATTACTTAACTTTACAAAAATATTTTTTAATTATGGCACTAAGGATAAAATAAACTATAATGTCGTTCCTCTTGACACTTTCGTACCAATGATAACTACAAATTGTATATTAAACCCAGGTATAGATATGGAATAATCAGAAGAATTTTTTAATAAGTAATATGCCAAAAAGGGATCTATATTTAAGGCTATCCGAATTGGGCGAAATTGGTCCGTTTCCCTAGCAAATATGGTTCCGGTGCATATCACAAGGAAAGCTAAAAAGTAAGCTGTTCTACTAACATAATAATTATGGGTTAAATTACATCACCTAAACTAAAACTATTAAGAAGAAAGTTTTAATTTGTTTTTGTTTTTGCATTAAATAGGTTCCGAAACTATTTGACCGATTTGAAAAATTCTTGCATTGTTGGGTAGCTACACTATTTCCAGTGAATATGGGCTACAATAAATTTTTGCAAAAAGGTGGGGATTCATGCTAAAGCTCCAATAATATTACCCAAGGCGTGAAAAAATTAACAAAAAAAATGTTCCTACATCGCGTGCGGTGCGAAAACTAGATAAAATAATGCACCACGTTTTTACAGAACACATAATTATCAACAAAAAAATATCGCGACAGCATACAAGTGTAGTATGTCTAACTATTATATGTAGTTATGTTACAATAAGTGTTTTTTTATTTTAAAAAATATATATCAATTGCACCGCTTTAAAAGATTCTTTATTTGTACACTGGAATTTTGGTATTAATCCTTACCAGTAAATGATTTTATATTTAAGCCTGCTTCAATACCATTTTATAACTTTTTAAATTATTCAATTCGGATATTAAATCCAAAAGATATTACACGTTTAAAAATTTATGATAATTTTAGTTCTTCTTCTTTTTTACTAGCGTAGACACTGCTTATGCGATTATAGCCGAGTTAACAACTGCGCGTCAGTCGTTTTTTCTTTTCGCTACGTGGCGCCAATTGGATATTCCAAGCGAAGCCAGGTCCTTCTTCACTTGTTCCTTCCAACTTAGTGGAGGTCTTCCTCTTCCTCTGCTTCCCCTGGCGGCTACTGCGACGAATACTTTCAGAGCTGGAGTGTTTTCATCCATCCGGACAACATGACCTAGCCAGCGTAGCCGCTGTCTTTCAATTCGTTGAACTATGTCAATGTCGTCGTATATATCATACAGCTCATCGTTCCATCGAATGCGATATTCGCCGTGGCCAATGCGCAAAGAATCATAAATCTTTCGCAGAACCTTTCTCTCGAAAACTCGTACCGTTGACTCATCGGTTGTTGTCATCGTCCAAGCCTCTGCACCATATAGCAGGACGGGAATTATGAGCGACTTATAGAGTTTGGCTTTTGTTTTGAAGTAGCACCTGTTGGCAAGAGTTATCCTGCGTTGGATTTCCAGGCTGACATTGTTGGTGGTGTTTGTGCTGGTTCCTAAATATACGAAACTATCTACAACTTCAAAGTTACAGCTGTCAACAGTGACGAGGGAGTCAAGTTGCGAGTGCGACGACTGCTTGTTTGATGATAGGAGGCCCTCGTTCACTGCCAGACCCATTTCTTTTGCTTCCTTGTCCAGTCTGGAGAAAGCAGAGCTAACGGCGCGGGTGCTGAGGCCGATGATATTAATATCATCGGCATACGCCAGCAGCTGTACACTCTTATAAAATATTGTTTCTGCTCGATTAAGTTCTGCAGCTCGAATTATTTTCCAGCAGATTGAAGAAGTCGCACGATAGAGATTCGCCTTGTCTGAAACATCGTTTGGTATCGAACGGCTCGGAGAGGTTCTTCCCGATCCTGACGGAGCTTTTGGTGTTGCTCAACGTCAGCTTACACCGCACAGTGAGACAACGCCGGCATTAAATACAAGGGGTCATTGTAGAGCTCTGAAATTTTGCACAGGTTATTTTTGAGACAATTCCAGTTTTAAAAAAAAAAATTATGAAAAAATTCGCCCACTTTTACGCCCACCTGCCATACAGTTGAAATTTGTAAAATGCCGCATTGTCCGTAATATTTTAGGTATAACTTTCAATTTTGGTATACTTGAATCTTATATAGTTACAAACATTATTTGAAATAAAGATTGAACTTTGGCCCACTTTTAACCCCATCATCCATACTACCTCAACATAAAAATTGCCATATTTTCTAAAATATATTAAATACAACCTTCAAATTCTATATTACTGTAATTTATATCATTTAAAATGTTTCATGCAAAAATTACAATAAATATAATAAATGAAATGCAATAAAAAAAAACAATATTTTTTTTTCATTCAATCAATAATTTTTTAACATCATCATGGTATTCTAATTTTTTCAATTTGTTTCTCATTCTAAATGAATTAATATAAGGATCTGATGATATTTGCAAATAGTGCATTACATCTTCATTCGTAGAAATACGTGAATTTTTACGAGAATGGAATAGCCTACAGTTTCTATACTCCTTATTCATTGCTTCTTGCGCTTCTTCGGATAACATTCCCGTAGCAAAAAAAAAGTTAATATTAAATAAAGTTTAAAAAAATACTTTCAAAAATAAAAATTGCAAACAAACCTATTGGCAATATAGCCTCAGATACCATTTTGCTGCCGTGAATGAGAACTTTATGCACAGTGATGGGCATGTAGTACCGGCCATAAAGCTCTACAAATAAATTTGCAGTGTCCATGCAATACGTATGGAATTTACCAACATCTATATTTTTACTACTATTTATAGTATTTAATATAATTTTAAAGCGGTGAATTAAGTCTACATTTACACCAGTTATGTCAGCGGTTATTATTATATAACAGCTTCTTTCTGTTCTGTTGTATCTTTATTTGTCCTCCACGCTTTGAAACTTTTATTATAACCGATATGTAATATACATTCCATGAATTTTATTCGAGCATGTAGCGGCGAAATTCCAAATTTCAATGCTTCAGCTGAATTTGTTTTCAAAATAACTGCATCCAAATTATTCATTTCATTAGGTTTTGCTCCACATATGAAACAAACAGCCATCGAGCAATTCTTACTGACTGTTGTTGCCACTTTTCCGTCAATCATCGTCATAGTTAAACTATGAGATATCGCAAACTTTTTGTTGAACATTTCGAATTCTGTCGTTTTTAAATTTTGAATTTCTGCATTTACACGATTTACTTCATTGTTAATAACATCTGCTGTTTCTTTCACAAATTCGAATTTCATAGGCCTGCAAAGTCTTGTTGAAGATGGTACTGAATTTTCCCAACACGAATAAAAATCATTGTAAAGATCAGTTAACTTTAACGGAACAAGAGATGTTAAAAACATATTTTTATCAGAAACAGTTTCATCGGTGAAATGTTGTTGATATTCACTGTGCCCTGATGATCCATCACACCCCCATTTACTTATTAAATTCAACTCATTTGGAATCTCATCAATCTCAGTTTTTGTTTTTGCTTGAAAAATTCTTGAAACAGTGTGATCAAGTAATTCTTGTAATCCAACACTGCTAAAACTTTCATCAACTTTAATATTTGCAGGATAGCATTTTTTTTAACTTCCAATATTTTGCTGTAGTGTGGGAATATTTCACAACCAATTTCTTTTGCAGAGCTTCTTAAAACATCATATTGGTGTCTTGATAGTGAAGCATCAATTATAAGGCTGAGTGCTTTCTCTGGTGTAAATGATTTGAATTGTTCACTCTTTTCATATTTTTTAGCAGCAGACACTATTAAGTCTTCTGGAAAACTTTTACAAAATTGAGATATTTTATTTCTCTTAGACCTTTCTTGGCTTTCTTCGAAAGCTTTTACAGGTCGTCCACGCTTAACGGAATGCGAAGTGCTTGGTTGTTCATCATCCAAAGTTTCTTCATATATGGTGTAAAGCTGTACAAGCCATTCTTTATTATCAGCCAAAAATTTACTTTTTATGCGCCCAGATTTGTTCCATTTGGATTTAAATTTTGGTATTAAATATTTTATTAAAAAATCACGAATTTTTTTAATAATTAAGTCTGACATTTCATTGTAATTTGTTGATATGACACCAACAACAACATCAATATCTTTATTGCTATCGATCCAAATATTAAAAATTGCACTATAAGAAATTGTTGAATTATCCATGACCTTGTTGAATTTTTTTATCACTTTATATAAACTTGTTTAAACTTGCACGCTCAAATAGATTGTGAATTACATACATATATAATTGCAATTACCATTTGTTGATCAATAATATTTAAAACAACAGCAATGTAATATTATTTGACAGTTTGTTTTTAATAAGTAAATGCTATAATATGGCTTGCTGGGATTAACAGGTAAAAGTTATTATTAATACAAAGAGAATATTCTTATTTACGTGAGCTTCTTTTTTTTCTCTTACTTTTATATTTCACTAAAATTGATAAGAACACGATCATCTATGTGTGTACAGATGTTTGAGCAAAAAAAAAACTGGTTTGGCTCAGCGGATGGAAAAAGTGCCCAAAAATCAACAACAACCAAAACCAAAATTATGCTCACTATATTAGGCTGCTTATGAGCTTTGGACAACAAAAATAATTATAATGCAAGAGACTATTTTCTATTTTCCTGCCAGGCGACAAGCGGCACTACAATATAACAATTAAACTAACCACATCAGAAAGTGATCATAACACAATTTAGATAAGAACAATATCTTGCACTATCAATTTAAATTAAAAATTATGCAACTATCTAACCCAAAGTCAATGACCTTCAACAAAATTATCTATCAAATTAATAACGTAAATAAAATTTATGTAAACAAGAATATTTTTATTAAAACATAAATGATCTTTAAAGCATAATTCTGAATAACTAACAAAAAACAAATGTAATTTATTACTATTCTCTTGCACAATAAGTGAATAGTAAACAATTAAAAAAAAATAAAAGTAAAAAGTTGTAAACATGCTTTTGCATGCTAATATACGTATAGCGACAGAATGTGCGCGTTACGTACTTTTTGTAGTTTTTTGTATGTTTAATGTGCTTTTGCAAACTTTTGCTATATGTCCTCTACTTTAAATTAAAGCTGAGATTTCAAACTTTCATTTGGTATAAGTCTGCACCTAGGGCGAGGGGCTGCTCTATATTTCCTAGGCCATTGAAAATGTAAAATGTTCAATTTTTGCACCACAATTCTGTTGTTAAGAAAAAAAAAATTATGTTTTTTTTTTTTAATTTATTTTTTCATTTACTCCTTCTACAATAATGAAATTAATTAAAAAAATACTTTAAAGTTACATTTATTATGTATTTTTATTTTCATAAGCTTTTGATTATTACATATTGAACTAACATATTTCAAGCGCGTTGGCATACCTCAAATTTGACTTGCTCTAGACCAAAAAGTAATGAAGTGATGAGGCTGAAATTTCAGGGAATTGTTACTCATATATCTGTTAATATACTGTGAAAATTTCATCCAAATTGGACGACACGTCAAAAACCATTTTTTGCGCGGTTACTATTGGGCTGTCTCACTGTGCGTCACTGTTGATAGTCATAACTTTGAAGTTGTAGATAGTTTCGTCTATTTAGGAACCAGTATTAACACCACCAACAATGTCAGCCTGGAAATCCTACGCAGGATTACTCTTGCCAACAGTTGCTACTTCGAACTGAGTAAGCAATTGAAAAGTAAAATCCTCTCTCGATGTACAAAAACCAAACTCTATAAGTCGCTCATAATTCCCGTCCTGCTATATGGTGCAGAGGCTTGGACGCTGACAACAACCTTTGAGTCGACCTTAAGAGTTTTCGAGAGAAAGGTTCTGCGAAAGATTTATGGTCCTTTCCGCATTGGCCACGGCAAATATCGCATTCGATGGAACGATGAGCTGTGCGAGATGTACGACGACATTGACATAGTTCAGCGAATTAAAAGACAGCAGCTACGCTGGCTAGGTCATGTTGTCCGAATTGACGTCGTAGTACTCGCCGGGGGAGGCAGAGGAAGATGAAGACCTCCACTCCGTTGGAAGGACCAAGTGGAGAAGGACCTGACTTCGCCTGGAATATTTAATTGGCGCCACGTAGCGAAAAGAAGAAACGACTGGCGCGCTGTTGTTGACTCGGCTATAATCGCGTAAGCGGTGTCAATGCCAATTAAGAAGAAGAAGAATTTATGCACCGATTGCGTTATTATGTTCCTAAGTCGAGAAGCTTCAATCGTATTCTCGATATCATTACAAAATGATTTCGACGAACTTCTTCAATCATCATATCCAATTAGCAAAGACCTGTCGATATAATATGTATTATCAACTGAGACAGTACTGTTGCTGCTTCATACGGCGTATAGCACGATAGCATGCGGTTTTTGTGGATGCCCGTCTCCCACGCTACTGCTGTGGTTATTGGTTACAATAGCTATGTAGCAAGCAAACATTAATTTTTTTATTAGCCATTATATATTTCCTAACCTTACCTGCGCGATTTGACATGTATGAATTATATCCCGGTGTGCTCAGTATGCAAATGCGCCCTCCACTAATACATGACTCCTGAATAATGATTAGCGTAAAATTTGGTAAGACTGCCCTCGTGCAATTAATGGACTCTGGATCTACCTCGCCCAGCACAGCAATGATAATGCGGTTCCTGGCCATGTCTGCAATTGATTTTGTGGGTGTCACGCTCTTAGTCTTCGCTCTTTTCAGCTAAACTTTGTCGTTTTGTTTCCGCTACTGGCGGTTCCAGTTTAAAATTTGGCAAGACTGTTCTTCGCGCTGTAGCTCTCATCATCTCCGTATAATTTGCCTTCTTTGAGTCTTCGATCTTAAAGTTCAGCACTTTTTAATCTGCTTAGCAGCCAATGTTTGGGTTTTGATTGTCTCCGGTGCTGTTGCTCACTTGCTGGAGCTAGTCTTTGTGTCCTGAATAAAGCTGTACTCGAGCCCTTTTTAAACGGTATTTCCTACGTGGGAGATCCGAAATCCTTATTTCTTTTCCATTTTTTTTTTTTATAAATTTAGCTCATATTCAGGACGCACAACTGTAGGGAAAAGTATGTTCGCTTAAGGCAATCTTATTACATAGGGTGCTAAGTAACCATAAGCTTCGTTCGAGACTGGGCTATTTGAGGGCCTCCAGCTAAGTTGATCCAGAGACATAGGTCACATGACGCATTGATCCAGCCCTTGTAGTAAGAGTCTCTATATGGAGACTGTGCTATTGAGGAAAACCTATCACCCATGTGGAACATTGTTCGATATTATCGACCACCTGTTGAAACGATCAACTTGTTTAAGATAAGTATACTCATACTATTCATTCATATGAATGAATATTTCATGATTTCTTGAAAGGACAAGCGTACATTTCTATCTCAATTTGCTTTATTTCTTTTTCTTAAATTCAATACCCGAGAAACGCAATTAATAAGTGTAAACATTTCGAAGCGTTCGACGCAACCGTTGTGAAGAAATTATACTTACTACTTATGTAGAATGTACTTAGTACACGCCGTTCCAAGAAAAACGTGACGTTTTATCAAATACGCCCCTATCTCCGAAAATATTGCCTAGTTAACACCGAATTTCGTGAAAATGTGTTTACATATATTATACTGATATATATATATTGATATACATATATACATATTATATACATGAAGACAAAATCGATTTTTGAGAATTGTAACGAACGCGAAATCTCAATCCATAGACATATATGTATATGTGTTACTAATATTCTCTAAAATTAGAAACAGTACAATCGAACCGAATTGCCGACAAGACTACTAGACGTTTGCGCTGCCCAAACAACATTCATCCAGCAGAGAAATGTTTATTTGCTAAAGCTAAATTAACAAACAATTACTAATGAACAGAGAACTTAAATACCAATGGATTTGGAAATATTTAACTAAAAATGTTTAAAATCTTTGCGGCTGCACGCATTAAATACAAAACAAATATTGGTTTTGCATAATTTGAAACTATTACCAAATCGATTGATCTAAGCGAAAGCATTTCCTAATTTGTAACAATGTATGCCGGTATTTCTTCCTGTAGACTGTGCATTAATGATAAAGAGATTAAGTTTCATTTTTTCGGAATTATGGAAAAATGTTTAAGCAAATACTCATATCTCCTAATGTCAATTAAATATTTACCCTTCGAAAAGTACCGCTTGTAATTACATTTTTACTTAAGAGGGTGGGTTAAGTAAATTTTATTTTGTTTACACATACATATGTATATCAGTACATATTAAGTTCTCTACATATTCACATATTATATGCTGGTGTTCAGGCAGTAGGCTGCGCGGGAGTATTTCAAGTATACTTGAATGTCTACTAATGTGTTTGTCACTCCGAACCTGTATATTTGTTTGCTGAGCTTTTCTATTGCAATAAGGACAATCATACATCTATATCATATCACTTAAAACGTAACTCAAACAATGCCCGATGTTTCTTTTACTTTTTGGCAGCATTCATTGGAAGCTTTCTTTTCGCTTATCTGCAATAACAAAAAAAATACAACTTTTATTATTTTATTATGGTGATCAAATTTATAACGGTACTGATGTTATATAGCTACTATACCTAACTTTTTGATCATTTTTTTATTATATATATACTTATATACATAAATGTCACATCAGATAGGAAATAGTGTGAATATAAAATTTTTTTTGCCAAAAAAAATTTTCCTGAAGTAAGAAAAAACATACTGGTAGTATTATTAAATATAATTAGCAAGAATCCCTTTGCAAACCCATTAAAATGTTTACCGCACTTGAATTGTCTACAATGACATACAATATGAAAGGTGACAACCGACACTGACACTTCGTTCGCTTTGACATCTAAAACTTAATTGCATGCGCGTCGCTTATAAATACTTAATACTCAACAAATGTATGAACTACTACATATTTTCTTAAACCTGTAAGTTTTTCATATATCCGTGAACACCAACAAAAGATTGAATACACCTACTGCCCTATTCAAAAATGTCCACTTGTAAATGACGACCATGATAATTATAATAACTTGAGTATTGTTAGTAAATTAGCTTAACCAAACGAAATATCGGGTACCAATTTTCTTATTCCATTAGAATAAATGCGTACATATCCAAAGGGCAACTACCATTGTTTTAAACAAAATTATATTTTTTTATTCCACAATCCTTCCACTATTAATTTCTTGTCGTAAAAAAAATTGCTTTTGAGGAAAACTTTCTAAAAATTACTCTATGTAGTTCCTACAAGATGATTGCCACTGATTTATGTTAGCATATAGCTTTCTTGCTACCACAGATCACATCGCCCTTGTTGTTTATTTTAAGAAAGCAAATGTTTGGTGGTCTTTTTTGTCACGCTTTTGCTGCGTCCGCAAAATTTCTTCATTTTCATTTCCTTCCACTTTAATCACTGTCAAAATAACGTACATTAACACTCGCATATGTGCTTATATATAAGTAGATTGTTGATTTATTTTTCCATAATATTTGATTTTTTTTGTTTATTTTATGAATTGATTGCAATAATGTTCAGAGTTTAATTGTAATTAGTGGGTTTCACTATGACCTTTAGTTGCCTAAGCAATTTGATTCGATAACTCTAGTTCTCTTTAATATCGATGCGGAAATGGAAGCCAAGTCGAAAGTACATAATCATATGGCACTCGATTTCCTTGAATTTCTGTATGTGTTCAAAAGGATGCTGCGCCCTGGATGTTCTTTTTCTTCCAGGCCATCACCACTTGTATATCTCACAAGCCACTTTTATCACGCACGCTAAGCTAGAGCATGTTCACCATAAATTTCCATCAAAATAAGTTTACTTTTGACTTTCAAACCATTAGTTAGCTAAACAATTAACGACTTAACATATGTACATACAGTTTTATAAATCTTGAAATTTTAGACTGACTTCTTTAACAAATAAGATAAATTCTATATTGTTATTTACTCAGCGTTATCTTAGAGTTTTGCATTAAAGGTTTTTCATACCGAGTCAAATAGTCCATTCAGTCCATCAGTTCATTCATGAAATTAAGATCAGGAGGGTCGCCATGTCTGAAATTTCGCACAATATAGGAAAGTCTGACGCAGGAACCACTCAGTTATAACAATGCAAATTAGATTTTGATTTGCATCTTTTAAAATAAAAATAAGGATTTACTGAATTTTCCTTAGTTGTGACTTCGAAGTCAGTCAGTCTTTTTCCCAAGCCTTCCGTTATATTATATTTATACTGCTGGTTGTTTTGTTCAGTGATATACGAGTACTCATATATAAATCCACGATAGCTAGTATAGTAGAAAAACTCTCTCAAATACGAGTCTACCAGAAAAAACACTTATTCACATAAAAGCACACAATGCCCGCTCCCAATTACGAACTACAGTTTATAAATATTTCCTCGGTGCTCACATACCATATTATACCATCCACCCATAAATAGGCTTTTTATTTGCTTATGAAATGTCCGCCCTGCATTTTCTGCTAGGCTGTCGCTGAATTTTCAAGGGCAATGTTGACAAGCCGTTGAATTGGTTGTAGCACCAAGCGCTTTATTTGAAAACATAACAAAGTGATATAGACAGGGTGGAGTAGGATACTGAGTAGGTGGTAATATCATGTAACTTCCCACTATTTTCTATGGATGTATTAAACCTTCACCATTCATATACTTGTATACCCACAGCCTCGGATAGAAATAGCTCGCTACTTCAGCTTATTATATTTTCGAACCACCAAACGGATAATGCTTGTGTTGAGCTAAATTCTCTATTGGCCTTGTTGCTTAAATATTTCAATAGACAAAAGTAAATAAAGTAAATTATCGAACAATGATCTACTATACTCAATAGACTTTGGTTCCAAAATTTAGTAATACCGATATTGTAGTATGTGTACTCGTATAGTATGTATTAAATGCATATTTATTCTTTTGTCTATAAATTATACACAATACTCAGAAATTTTGTTTGATAACCGAAAACAATAATTTTGTGCGAATATTTTACTATAAAGTGGAGAAGAATAAACATTTTGAAGACTAAACTAAGAGCTTAGGTAAACAGCTAAAACCAAGTAGAGTTACATAATGTGTTATGACATAGTGTAAAAACAGATATTACTCAGACTCTACAGTTTGTCCGGAAAGTTATAGGACTGAGTTTCTTCCGCCGTGACTGGATTCGGTAGAGGGCATTCCTAACTAACAAACGAATGGCTGGTCAGTTATCTCCGAGCACCTGGAGAGAGAGGACAAACATTTTCGCGCAACGTGTTTTTGTGAGTGGTGCAAGCGCGATCAAATTCTGTGTGAAACTCTATAAATCTGTGGTTCATGCATTGTGACGGAAAAGTGCACACTGACAACCAGAAATTGTGGCGAGTAGAAGTATGCCAAGTGAAAGTGACCCCCATTTTTGAATAACGTAATCACAGGTGACTTTTTTGTTTCCTTGCCAGAAAAGGCTGATGAAAGACAAGCATTTGCAGCAGCAGCGTGCACCTCGGCTCTCAAGGCTATTCCGGAGTACGCCTTCCGTGACGCCTTCAATGCTTGAAAATCGCGCTGACAGCGTTGCATCAACGCAGAAGGAGAATATTTTGAAAGCTTTTAAAGACTTGTAACGATTGGTTCAATAAGGCAAACCCTGTACGACTAAATTTGCCGCAAAAAGTACTAAAATTTTAGTTTCATAGAATTCGTTCCTGCAAAAGAAGTCGTGGAAGCTGTTTGAAGGACTTAATTACCAATTAGTGTTAAAGAAATCGTAATACTTTTATTGGAAAACCCAGTACTTAAAAATTTTCCAGCATCCGCCTGATTGTATACCTCATATATCGGTAACTATATACGAAATTATTTTCCATTATATTTTATCCATAAGCAATACGATTATAAAATATTCGAATAAAGCCCTTCCTTACTTGGTTTACTTTTGGACTGATATTTGACGGCTTTAACCTGCCTAGACAAATACGAAATTCTCTAAACAGGTTATATTACAGTTATATTAAGTTTGTCACGAAGTTTGTAACACCCAGAAGGAAGCGTCGGAGACCCTATAAAGTGTACTTATATGTAAACGATCAGTAAGCTGTTGTCCGTCTGTCTGTCTGTGTGTCCGTCTGCATATATATACGAACTAGTCCTTCAGTTTTCAAGATATCCTTTTGAAATTTTGCAAACATAATTTTCTCTTTAAGAAGCTGCTCATTGCTCGGAACTGAACGAAAGGAATCAAGTTCTTGTAGGGAGAACTTTTGCATTTGACGTGGTATCTTCACGAAATTTGGTATAGGTTATTTTCTAAGGCAACAATGTAATATCCGAAGAAATTGTTCAGATCGGTTAACTATAGCATATAGCTGCCATACAAATCGAACGATAGGCATCAAGCGCTTGTATGGAAACCTTTCGCGCTTGACGTGGTATCTTCACAAAATTTTACATGGATTACTGCTTAAGGTAATGATATAATCTCCGAAAAAATTGTTCAGATCGGAATACTACAGCAAATAGCTTCCATAGTATATTAGCTTCGGTGCAGCCGAAGTTAACCGGTTTTCTTGTTTTTTCAAATACCATGAACAATTATATCATCAATAGTTTTGAATTTATTGAATCCTTTAGTGCACCTTTTTATGATCAGTTAATTGTTTATACTAAAAAGTAGCCATCTGCGTATGTTCTTGGTATTTCAACTTTGAGTTCTGTCAAATCAATTCATCTAACAACTCATAAGATCTGTTTATATCAGATCGGAAATTTTAAAATTCTTTATACGGTATGCTACGTTCAAAAATGTACGAATTTTGCACAAAAATAAAATACATACATATACAAGCGTGCGCCAATAATAAGCATAAGGCAATTGAACAAGAGAAAGCAAATATTATTCCATAAACATTTACATATATGTACATACTTATTTGCTGGTTAATAAGAATATGTTTGAAGTGTGCATACTCATGGAGGCTTGAATCGCACACTCTCGGTAGAATTAAACAGGCCGCCAACACAAAGCAAATTGGGTAAACAATGCAGTCTTTATAGACTTTCAAATGCAATCAGAGGGTACTGAGTAAGGCAAGTTCTTGTCAATCAATGAAAGAATTTTATAAAAGTTGGGGAGAGTGGAGATACATTAGGGGGATGCAGTCTGCCTAATTAAACAATGATGCTAATATGCTGAAGCTAATATACTAGCAGAACAAGCTAGCAATCAAGCAGTAACTGTAAAAGTGGCTTACCAACGGAAGATGCTTAAACAAGCAAAACGATACTTCATAAACATGTGTATCTACAATGTACATACAAATAAAATCAAAACGCCGAAGCTATAATGTTTGTCATAAATAAAAGGTTTCCAATCAAAGATTTGATATTGATCGGTCAGTTTCTATGACAGTTATATGCTATATTGGTCCGATCTGAACTATTTTTTTTGAAATTATATCGATGCCTTGGCTAATATTCCACGGCAAGTTTAGTAAAGGTATGTTGTCAAACAAAACATTTTCCATGCAAGAACTTAATTTTGATTGATCAGTTTATGTGGAATCTATGTGATATAGTGGTCTAATATCGGTGGTTCCAAAATATGTGGAAGGGAAAGGATGTGTGACAAAATTTAGACCGATATCTCAAGAACTGAGAGACTAGTTCGCGTATATATAGACAGTACATAGCTGAATCGACTTAGCACAATACGTCATTTATATACATACATATTATGTACACGATTGTTTTAAATTCGTTATTCTTATTATGTTTGTATGTATGTTAGATATTTAAGATTAGTGGACTGTATATGTTCTTACAAACTAGTATCACATACTTCTAATCTTATATTATTTAATATTCTTAATATGTAGTATAATAAAAAAACTAAGTACATTGCTGCAACCCGCCTTAAGTACCAACGCACACGTTCTCTTCATATGCGAAATATTTTTTTATGAAAGTCAATATAATATACCCTGTAATAATAATAATCGATAATCTTATATTAAGTGGTGTGTAGTCTAGCACAATATCTTCGTAGATTTCATTAATATCCAGGCAGAAATAACTAATAGAAAGATGAAAATTCACCCAAACATAGAGTGGTATAAAACAGCAACAACAAAATAAAGTAAAGCAAAGTGTAGTTTGTAAATCATGTCCAACGAAAATGCAACAAAACAAAACCTAAAAGAGAAATTCATCATAATAGGGCCCATGCGTTCGATCTGAGTGAATTCGTTTGCCCATACACGACACACAAATCCATTTTGCGTTCGTTCTTCACACAGTGAACATGTGCGGCAAGCAAGCGGACCACTTCTTCGAATTTATTTCTAATATAGCACTTTTGTCGATTTCTTTGTATTTCGTTAATAAGTTATCCCAACTTTTATTTTTCTCAATTTTATTTTTATATTTATCATTTTTCGTTTGCCAAATTCCTAATTCATTTGTTATAAGATCAATAAATTGTGATACGAAATCTTTATTAAGGGGAGAGCCTGCTTTAGAAGTTTCAAACAATCTCGTTTTTTTTTGCTTAAATCTCTTTAGAAATTATCTTACAATATTTCCTCAAAGTTATAGATTGAAATTCGAAGCTAGAAGGGAAATAGTGACCGAGCGTCTAACAGATATACTCGTATGAGCGCTTGGGCAAAAAGCGAAAACTTTGAACAACTTTGAAACGCGATTTCTCGGTTTTTCATTTTTACGATTATTCTTAATTTGCCGGCAGGATAGATAAAAACTACATGTTGTGGCAAAGTTTATTATCTTTGGCATTAAATTATTTTCTATTTAAACTAAAATAAACTAAGAAAAGTCAAGTTTGAACATATTTTTAAACAACATAAAGTAAAATTTTTTTGATCAAAGACCACTTTTTTCAATTTTTAAAAATTTTGTAAAACTTTACATTTTTTTTGGAATTTTCTTAGTTTAACTAGAAGATAAATGATTGAAAAATACGAATCTCTTTGAACTTTTTGTTTCCGATAGAAATTGCGACCAGCATCCTGCCCGCCGTCTGAAAAATACACATGCGAAATACATCGGGCTATTGCTTCCCAAAGGCAGAATATCAAAGATTTCGTATACAAAGATTTTGTGAAAAATATTCAAATATATAGCTATAAAGCCTAGAAGTTTCGGTTGAATCAATTATTTCTTTCGCTCCCAAAAAAATCCTCAAAAAAATCGATTTTTTGAATAATACTTGCAATTGTCCGCGATCTTTACTGTTCGGCGATACGAGAGAAATGAGATTTTGTGCGCAGACAACGCCATATACGACACACATGTTCATGTTCGCGCACCGATCGTAAAGAAACAAACATTTTCGCGAACATGGATCGGTACGCGCACAAGCCCACACACGGGTAAACCGCATGCGCGTGGAATCAACGATACAAAAATAACAAAAACGAATTAAACTTATTCTAGTTACGACAATGTGCAGTGAAATTAGAATTAATAACCGTATAATTGAAAATATTTGATAATTAACATTGAACAACCTATATTTGTTAGATCATTACCGGAATTGCTAATGCCATTCAAAGTTATTCGTCTGAATCTTCTTGTGTGTATCTCAATGTTATATAAATAAATCGTCTGTCTTTGTAAGCTGCAATCTGAATAAAATTGCGATATCGTAATGACGCTTAATAAACGTGGTCATTGAAAAACTGTAGGACGTGATGGACGTAATCGGACCACTGCGACGCCCACTAAGTGCCATTAGAATAAAACCTATAAAGAGCCAGAACTATGTGAACACTAAATAACACTTGCAGGTCAAATTTACACTTTCGTGAACACATATGTGACCTGGTCTACAAAGAGGGAGCTAACGTGCGAAAACTAGTTTTAGCTAGTTTTAGTTTTAGCATCTCATCTTCCATCCGAATCAACTAAAAAGTGAAAATTGATTTTTTGACACCTAAGCCCCTTTCCGTAGACCAGGTCACATATAGTTAATCTCCCCAACACTTTTTGTCAGAGGTTTTACGTATTCGATTGTTAACAGCAACGGAATCTGAAGATTCTGCTGACGGGTCTTTGAAGGCCTTAACGAATCCCCATCATGCAGTTGGTAGATGCGAGTTGCAGGCTCTAATGACCTGCGTTGTATGATCCGTCTGCAATGGTACGGAATCCGTACCCTTGTCCTTTTTCAGATCCCTCCTACCGCTACTTGTTTGGCTCCGAGGTAAGTCTCCCTTGTACTCGTACTTCGTACATGGACCAATCGCTTACCATAAAAAGCTATCATCTTGACTTATGCCTGGTACCACCATTTTTTAATGATGGTGGTGAACCTGGATTGCTTAATAGCACTTCCAGTGCTACATTAATTAGCGCAGCTGGCAGCCATCTCCATTGGGCTATGGGAATCCTTCTTTCAGGATCTCTCATAATCCAGCATAACAATGATAATGCGGCTCCAGGCCACACTTGGCTGTTAAGCTTGTTATAGTTCAATCTTCAAATTTGGCATGTAGTAGCGTAGTCAATGAATTCTTGAGTTCGTTTCTCCTTGGTCTGGTTGCACCTGTACTCTTCTTGGCAGGTAGCCGAACCAGGATGAGGAAAAACTTTCGTACTTTCTCGGCATGGGTGCAATTTAAAGAGAAGTTAAAGTAAAATTAGTACACAGTACGGCCAAGGGTATATTCATTGGGACTAATGATAATATTCTGTGCCATTGCCTTAATAAAAGTCCTAGGACCAAATGGCACGACTTTTAGGTGTCTACCTATCTTCACAATGCCTGTTACATCTTTGTTAGCCTGACGTCACGGTGACATAAGCGAACTAGAAGAATGTAGCTTCTCGCTTAAAGTACCGGATATTTCTTTTAGTCATTGGAATGCTAATGCTATAAAAGTGTGTTACACATGCTTCCCTCAGATTTAGTAAAACGCATAAAACACTGTTCAATATATTTTAAATGCAAATTGCTTGATAATGCAGTGGTGCGAAGGAGGAGAATACGATACTTTGGTAAAAGGAAACAGAAATGGCAACTGAATAGCAATAATTCTAAATTATTCAAAAATATATTGTATTATTGCCTATTTTGTCATTCATGCAACTTCTGTCGCCAATTCAATTTTTAATGTTAGTAAAAAAATGTCAACAGTGGAATAATGTAAATTTTGAACACAATTTTGCCTTAAGTGAATTAGATGTTACTAGTATTAAAGTGGTGAATTATATTTAATGTGAAACCGATTTAAAGCTTAACATAGAGCAAGCCGCGCTGAAGGAAAGTGTAATGCAAACACATTTCTCTTTGAAACACCATTCGCATGCTGGGTGAATGTACCATATAAATACATATAAGTATACTCGTATGTATGTTACTACTCGATAAAATTAGCTCACGTGTACTATACCCGCATTCTGAGATTTGTTCGTGACATATGCTGGCGAGATGGCTGTTTGGTTCCCGTAGCAACACATTAAATACGCCTTGCTATTCTTAATTGCAACATTTGCTTGAAGCTATGGGGCATATAAGCCTGTGAGCTTTTATGACAACATTTATTACACGCTAATCGCCAAAAAGTCTGAACTCTAAATTACTTTTATATTCTGATATGCAAATGGACTTAATCTGAGTAAATAATAACAGCATACAGCTTAATATAAACGTAGCTGTGTGTACTTGAGATTGGCAAGACTTCTGATTAAACCTGAGTTGCATAAATTTTAAGAGAGTCTGCAATAACTTCGCTTGCTGATTAATTTTAAGTTATGACATTATAGATGTCAACCGTTACTTTAACAGCATACCAAGCTGTTACAATTCCTCTGTAAATAGTTACAATAAAATAATTCTTGGAAGCGGCTTTCTGTAGTACATTTATTTGTGTGCCCGCTTGCTTATATTTGTAATCATCAATTTTGTAACATCTAAGCGTAATCACAGAGAAGTCAGTTGAAAAAGTTAAAGGTTTCAAATAACTTTTCAACATTCAAATAATAAATTTTATGTTGGCGTCCACAGTAAAAACTTTCTTAATTACTAAGGAATTTCGATAAGTATTCAGCATTCGAATGAAACTAACTTTGTTTTGACCGCATATGGAAGCGGGCGTTTCCATAGAACGAAGAAACAATGGACTTCATCCGATAAACTAGTCCTAAGAAGGCGAAGAATATTCAATCAGCACGGGTGTTAATGTTCTCCCTTTTTGATATTCAGAAGGCGTGATTTATATAGACTACCTGTAAACAGAGAACGTTCACAGGAAGCTATCATGTCGAGTTTTTGAAATTCACTCGCCGACCAGATTTTTGAATCGAATAAGAAGATATTAGCTTTTACAGTAGTCTCTTCTTAAGACCTCCGAACAATGTATTTTTCAGACGTGTCAAAGAAGTTGAAGAAGTCTGAGTCGAATATATATTTTTCACAACTTTGCTTTTAGTTTTGTGGAAAAAATACTGATTAGACCGGCCTCGTAATCTTAACCAGCAACTCAATGTTAACTCAAAAATTTTACATTAATTATAATTTGTATATGCTGATGTTAAAAAACACTCATCTACTAAAGTATTTTAGTGATTACTAAACATACAGCTTGTATTGAACGGTTACTTGTATAATCTTATGAGAATTCAGTACACATTATACCATAAGTACCCGCTAAATCGAAAAAATAAAATATGAGGAATGACAACGGCATTGTGAAATCTAGTTTATCGCGGTATTTAATTAAATAAAGCTTCACATACATAAAATACCGAAGGAAAAAGAAAACAGTCCAATGCAAATTAGTACTTTGAAATTTCGAAATACTTAGCCAAACTCCATAAAATATGAAAGTTTACGAAGAGCAAACAAAATGATTGGCGGTCGGTATTTACTGTAAACGACAGAGTACCGTAGACAAAATGACAGATGCAGTAAAAAGCAAAACACTTTGTACCAGGAGTGAGGGTGGGGAAGATAAACACAAATACCAATAATGTTCAAAAATATTGTTATAAAACCGCGAAATTAAAGCTGGGTGTGTTTATTTACTTTAGCTTCGGTTTGCCGAAATGAATAGTAAACTCTTTAATTGAAAATGTTACATTTTTGATTTAATTTTTTTATACAGTTATTTTAATTTTAGGAAGCACACAACAACTTCACATTTCCTTTACAAATTTGTTTTCATATAATTGAGAGTGCATCAAATGAAATCATTTAATCGATTTATTTTTACACGTTGCGTGTCTGACAGACTGTCTGATTTACGGCAAACACATGAGCCTAAATGTTATTGCATTTTTGTACTCAAATAGGAAAAGAATGCCTTAAGTGGTCAGTAGGGTGTTTGACATCGGTCAGGGATGTGCAAATATGTGTATATATGATTTAACTTAGAAGTGGGTGGTGCCTCGCCCAACGTCCAATTTTAATCCCGACTCCTTAAAACCCTCTCATACCATTTTGGGGGTAAAATTTAAGCTTATGCCGTATTTAGGTATTGATTTATAGTGCTGTTAGCAGTTTTTAATAATACCGTTATATGAGGAGGGAGCGGGGTTATCTTCCGATTTCATATAATAATTATTTGACGTTATGACGATATAACATGGCTGTAAAAATTAGTCAATTAGGCAATTCACAAGCTTTGTTGTATGTTTTATGTCATATTTTAATATACTTAAAAAATACGACACTTGTGAGCACCATTAACTGTTTTATATCATATTTTGTCATATTTCCACTTATGTACCGGGTTGAAACGGCGGCGTTTTGGTTTACACTGCAATAAAATCATTTGCAACCACATAAACATCAAAATATTTTATATTTCACTTGTATTCAACTTAATTTACCGGAATATCGTGGTTTCCTTCCATATTAATAACGAAATTTATTAAATTTATTAATTTCAAACACTAAACGCCAATAATATGAAAGTAAACAAATACAGCTGATAGAGCAGCGAACTCAAGAAACATACCACGCAGTGTTGTATCAGTCATATTTTAATTTTGCATGTGAAACAACAACAGTGTTGGTATGACAGTCATAAAAAAATATGACAATATGACACACTATGACACCTTGTGAATACCCTAAATATTAAAATTTAAGGTCGTTTAAAATTTACATGTAATCGAAAATGTATGTACGAGTATATTATGTGCGGCTTTTCATATCTACAATATTATTTACAAAAATGATCCCGCAAAGAATTCTAAAATATTGAATAACTCTCTCTAATGAATTACTTAAAACTCTAATTAACTCAATAATGCTTTGCTCCTCACAGTAAATCTTTCCATTGCGAATGCCACATCATCCAGTCTCAATGTGACGTTCAATTATATCTACATGTTCGACAAAGTTTGGCCTTTCGATGAACTGTATTGCAAAATACCACACTTTATAGCAACGCTGAGCATAAGGGCTTCCGTGTTTACGCTAATGGCGATATCCATCGACAGGTAAGTTAATAAAGCACAGGAAAGGACTGCGGTAGTAACGCTAAACTGACGCAATAAAAATATAATATTTCACCTCTCCATTGAATACATACATATACATATAAACTTTGACTCCCTCTCTCATGTTTTCTAACGTTCACTTCCTTTAGGTATGTTGCCATCATGAAGCCGTTGAAACCACGCATGAGTAAGTGGTGCAATCTGGGCATTGTCGCCTTCATTTGGATAGCCTCAATTGCGATTTCATGCCGCATGTTGTTCTTCTTTACAACTGGTGAAGTTGAATTGAAGAATGGTACCCAAATTGTGTGCTACATCGAGTGATGGTTCTACGAATCTTTCGCAATAGGAAACATGTGTTAGGTAATAAAAGAAGGTAAAATATATGTATTGTTAATAGCATAATTGTTTGAACACGTGTCTTGGTACTAAAACAGAAGAAAATTTCACATCCTTTTCGTTTGCTTTTTGCATTTTTTGCTTTGTACTTAAAGATATATTTATTTGAGAACTTATACTCAACGACCGAATGCGTAAGCGACGAATTGTAGCTTTGTCTTGACCGTGTATGGAAACTAACTTTCTCGGATTTTAGAATAAATGGGGAATAATCATGTTTGCCAGCGTTTCGATTTTACTTGTAATTGTTTAGTGCTTCGATGCTGTAAGTTATTGCTCTCCTCTAAAGGTGCTGTTGTTTAAGCGCAATGAAATATGAATTCACAGCTACTCACCTGAGAATAAAGCACAGTCGAAACTGAGGCATCCCCTTACGAACTTGCTCCGACGAATGAGATAGGTGATAACTGGCAATTTCTATGATTCATAACGTCTAATGTTCATAGAAACTCACCTATGGCAGGGCAAAACGATCACATTCGACTCTACTGTGCCGTAATTTGAGTCGAATAAGTAGGTTATGGCCACCTCAAAAGCATAATTTCAACACCACCAGAACATTTTATTTTCAGATGGGTTAAAGAAACTAGCAGAGGCAAGAATATCGGCGCAAAAATTCTTATGACGAGATTTAAGTCAATCGATAATTTCAATTTTCAGAATTATATATTTTCAAATTTCGGAATCAATTAAGTCTAGCCACAAATATGTTTTCGCCAAAAAAGAGATGTACTTATATTTACGTTAATAAAATATCTTTTAAGGTACCTTGACTAAGGTGATGACTTGAAGGAAAACTTGTTCTGAGATATTAATATGAATAACTCAGTATACTCCCTATTGCATTAGAAAGAATCAGAAGATATACTAACATATTTCATCTAGTACTTGCAGTTAGTTCTTTAGCTATAAAAAATATTTTTATTCAATGAATATCATTTATTGCTCACCAGTATAATATCAACAGATTTGGAAAATCTCTTATATACATATTTATGCTGAATTTCTTCCAAACAAAAAACCAATGACCTTTTGAGTGCAAATGTAAATAGCCAAGAAAATTTTCAACTGCCCAACCAATTACACTTTGTGTGCTGTAAGTCGGACGCTTATGATAAATAGGAAATGTATTTGGAGAGCATACACCTAGACAGACTGAGAAGTAAGGCTTCCTACGTAAATTTGTCACTTTATTGATTTTTTCTTTTTCTGCTCGTTAGTTATCTCCACCATCTTACACGCAAAATATCAAATAACTAAGTTTTTAACAATACTAAAGCTCAATATGAAGAATTAAGAATGGAATAAAATAAATTTTATCTTGCATACAAAGGGACTATTGTTTAACTCCATTATAGTTTCATCCATTTACTTGAAGCTATTGGTCTATGCGCTCACTCCAGTCTAGGCAATTTTTCTTCCATCCACAGCATCCGCTCAAGCGTGGTTTTTGTTGGAAAGGCCAAAGTGATTGAAGGATTACCAAATTTCACAGAGTATCGTACATATTCTTATCCATATATATTCAAGAAGGCTAACAATACAGAAGTTTATTCATCTGTAAATACAGGGTTTTCCAATAAGATTGATATGATTTCCTAAAAAAAAAAATATTTTTTTTCTTTAATGTGAAACACAATCGATATATCAGATTGACGGTCTGTCTGCCCACCCGTCCGTCTGTCCGAGCAAGTTCTAACTTGAATAAAAATTGAGATTTCGTAATGAAGCTTGGTCCACTGTTCCTTGGCAAAAAAGTAATCGGTTTCGTAGATGGGCGTAATCGGACCACTGCTACGCCCACAAAACGCCATTAAGCGAAAACTTATAACGTGTCACTAAGCACTAGATTAAGATGCAAAACTGTAATTTGGCGTAAGAGATCGCAGTTACAAGAGCTATCTGTGGGCTAGAATTTTGAAAGGTGTTCTCGACTCCTAATAGGTTTGATGTACATATCTCCCAAACCCTTCAAGCTAAAATGACCAAATTCACGAAAAATCCTATAAGAGCCTCTACCGTCAGTAGAGCTCTAGAGCTGCTCTAAGGCAATAATTATATACGCCAACGACATTAAATTTTATCCCAGGAATGACTTGAGACACCTCTTCATGATCCAGTGTAAAAGTTGAACAATGGGCGTGACGCCGCCTTCTTTTAGGTGAATCTAGCGAACATTCTTTTATTATGTGGCATAATATTTTATTATGTGGCATAATAATAGTTAATAGATAAAATCGTGCCAATAATACCCCAACTCTCTTATACTGAAGATAATCATTTTCGTTTTTTTTTTTTTTTAACAAAATGTATGCGGAAAATATCAGCCAATATGTGAGTTATGTATACATGACATTTGTATATATAAAATTGCTTGGATTTCGATGCTCTGGTTGACATGTTATACCTTAAGGCATATCTCTGACTTTGATTCTTGCAAGTTTCAGAAGTATGAAATGTTCAATTTTACCTAAACATAGCCCTTCCTTACTTATTTAATAGTAATTTGGTAGCCTTAGCATACTTCGTTAGAAAGGCTGCTTCACTCATTGCCTTTATTTAACGGCACTACATGACAGACTAAGAAAAACATTTACAAAAAATAAATACAGTTTTCCGGGAACTAAGCGCACAAAGAAAAAAATGTTACTTTTTGAACGCCCTGTGTGCATGAATGTATTATATGTGTAAGATCCTTTCTATAGATTCATATATGTAGTGCTGTGGTCAGTGCTTTGTTCTCATACATTATAATCACCACGGAACTTCTAATTCTTGTTATTATTACAGAACGTATTTGGAGTTCACCTCATGGTATTAAGGTTCTTTTATTCCATTTATTATGCCACAAAGCTTTAAGTATCTTAACTTAATATTGTGTTGCATCCACAAGGTTTTGACGAATCAGCTTAAATCCATAGACTCTATGTTTGCTTCACTTAGCATTTAATATTTTAGCTATGAATGCCGCATTTGTTACAGTTTTAAGTAAAGTCTTAGGTAAGCACAAGCAAATGTGTCAAAACTCAGGTATACAAAGTTTTGATTACAATAGTATTTTCAAATAAGAAAGTCAGACAAAAATGAGATACGGATACAACAGCATTTACACTGTGGATTTGCCAAATTCGGAAAACATCTCAATAAGGAATTTATAGAGACAGCAGGCGGATTTATAAGAGTGAAGTCGCTAACGAATGAAAATAAGTTGTTTATAATGCTTGCACTTTGTAAGGATTAAATGTCGTAAGCTTCACAAAAAGTAGTTAGATATCTTCAAAGCTTTTTTAATGAAACACAAAGAAGGAAGACTCTGGTTGACTAAATTCGATAAGTATTATATAATCGAAATGAGGAAAATTAGAGCATTGGTATTGTAGTATGAGAAATCCATAAATGCGTATTATTGTTATTGCCGGATATTAATCCTTAGATGTTTTATGAGCCATGTCGCTGTGAGTACTTGAAGTGAATATCGCATGTCTGCTCTCACTCCGCTGTTCCGCTGTTGCGCACATTCTTATAGCACGAACAGTGAAAAACGTAGAATCGTGGCCCGAATCAGCTGATAGGGCGCGCAATGTAACTGAACAGTGAAAAACGCTACTCCCTTCTCTCTTTGACGTGGGATGACGTGAGAATCCACGGCATTTGGATTTTTGCCGCAGAAACGTGGCAGCTGATTGCTCTCTCACAACGCAGAGTTCCCAATATCGATATACTGCAGTAATTATCAACGTTTATAATTCAATCAGTTCATATGTTTCAATGTATTTGAAATTTTCTTAAAATAACTCAAAATCAGAGTCGAATGCTGTTATTTATAAATATATAAACTATTTTAATAGTTTGTTTTGAGTGCTCAAAACTACTCGTATATATGCGTATTGGGCTATGGCAACATTGTTCAAATGAAAACAAACAAAAATGGCTGATTTCTACGTTTTTACCACGGGCTCAACTGTTCACACATTTTGCTCGATAAGGAAGGAAAAGGAAAGAAGGGAGTAACGTTTTTTACTGGTTCTGCTATTAGCCCAAAGCAACGGCATGGCGACATCTTGAATTAATAGCGGAGCCTACAGAAGGTGGTTGTTGCATTCACTACTGATGCACCGACATAATTGGCAATGCAGTCAGGGATTAGTACACCAAACACTCATTAATTGTCACACTACAAAATATAGTATATGTGCTCGAATTTTCATATCAATAAATAGTGATTTTAATTCCAAAAATTGCGTTACGACTTCAAGGGGTTCTTCCGATGGTGCTTGTGCATTTAGGTCAGCGCTGAATCTCTAAACAGACGCAACAATGTGACTCCGCGGTATTCATGGTACGAGGGCTGCTATATATATTTCTGACCTAATAATGAAAATAGGCATATTTATCAACGAAAATGTTTTTTTTTTTTTGTTTTTTTCGTTGGATTTGGCTCGTCTTGGAAGACCTACACTGTGATGATCTTATAAACGTCTTTTGAAGCACCGCGATCGTATTTTTTCAGCATTTCTTTACACCAATCCACACGAGCCTTTTTTTGAGCGATTGTCAAATTGTGCGGGATCCAACGAGAACAAACCGTTTTTACGGCCAGGTGTTCATGCAATATCGAATGTATGCTGGTGGGAGAAATGCATGGGCATGCCTCTATCTGAAGGTATGTTACATGACGGTCTTGTATTATCAGGTTACGTACGGCATTGATGTTTTCTGGCACAACGGCTGTTTTTGGACGACCTTCACGGAATTCGTCTTTGAGCGAGCGTCGGCCACGATTAAATTCGTTGTACCAGTTTTTCACAGTGCTATAGGATGGTGCTTTATAGCCAAACAAAGATTTTAGTTCATCGATGCACTCTTGTCGTGATAATCCACGTCGAAAGTTGTGAAAAATGATCGCACGAAAATGTTCACGAGTTAATTCCATTTTTTGGCCGAGATGAATTTTTTAATTCCCTGTAAATAAAACAATTCACGATTAAATGACAAAATGTTCTGAGTGATGTTATGCTAAAAAATGTCAAATTTCAACTGTCCAATAGAAATGTCAGATTGCACCTGACAACACTTAGTGTTGCCTAGTCCAGAAATATATATAGCAACCTATGTATAGGTTCACTGGATCATAATCACATCAAGAGAAATTGTAAGTGTTATATGTTGAAATATATTTAATATAATGGCAAAGTGGAGAGAATTAAAAAGTGATGGAAATAAATTCAATAATTTTAAGTATTTACAATAACGAAATTAACAAGTAAGGAAGGGCTAAGCTCGGGTGTCACCGAACATTTTATACTCTCGCATGTTAAAGTGATAATCGAGATTTCATTATCCGTCATTTACATATTTTTTTATTTTGCTGTAAAATTAATTAGATTACGTTATATTGGAAGAAGGCGTGGTTGTGATCCTATTTCACCCATATTTCGTACATGTCATCAGGGTGTTAAAAAAATATTATATACCAAATTTAATTGAAATCGGTAGAGTAGTTCCTGAGATATGGTTTTTGGTTCATAAGTGGGCGACGCCACGCCCATTTTCAATTTTTAAAAAAAGCCTGGGTGCAGCTTCCTTCTGCCATTTCTTCCGTAAAATTTAGTGTTTCTGTCGTTTTTTGTTAGTCAGTTAACGCACTTTTAGTGATTTTCAACATAACCTTTGTATGGGAGGTGGGCGTGGTTATTATCCGATTTCTTCCATTTTTGAACTGTATATGGAAATGCCTGAAGGAAACGACTCTATAGAGTTTGGTTGACATAGCTATAGTAGTTTCCGAGATATGTACAAAAAACTTATTAGGGGGCGGGGCCACGCCCACTTTTCCAAAAAAATTAATTAATAAAATATGTCCCTCCCTAATGCGATCCTTTGTGCCAAATTTCACTTTAATATCTGAATAATAATAACTAAGCCATAATAGTTATGACACTTTATAGGTTTTCGGTTTTCGCCATTTTGTGGGCGTGTAGCTCAAGTTACAGCTTGCACGGACGGACAGACAGACATCCGGATTTCAACTCTACTCGTCACCCTGATCACTTTGGTATATATAACCCTATATCTAACTCTTTTAGTTGTAGAACTTACAAACAAACGTTATGTGAACAAAACTATAATACTCTCTTTAGCAACTTTGTTGCGAGAGTATAAAAAGTAATTACAATAGTTTTTGCGGTTTGTGGTCAACAATTTGCTACTATTATTGTCCTTAGACATCGATGTATGCTCCCCACTCAATTTCTGGTAGTATTTCCAGATATTTTGACCCACTAAGTCCATGAACCAGCTTTTTGGACTTGTTTTGATGAAATTCGATGTTTTCGAATACGATTCTCCAACAAGTTCCAGATATTTTGAATGGCATTAATGTATGGTGATTGCGGGACCTATGGAGTTATTTTTAATTCCATAACAACCCTGCACGTACAAGATGAGACGGGTGTTTTGGGTCGTTATCTTGTTATAAAAAGAAGTCGCAGCTATTAACAGCCGATTTAAGCACACTTAAAATTAAAATTTTTTTCTTAAAATGTCGAATGTCCAAAGACGACCGTGATCACCGGAAATTCTATCGAAACTGTGCCTGAATTCATCAAAAATCAGCCGATATCTTCGTTGAAATTCATGGAAATGGAATTGAACATCTCCAAACCATTGATTTATCGCATTTTGACCGAGCATTTGGGCTTACAAAAGGTGTGTGCACGGTTTGTTCTGCACAAATTGACCGACGACCAAATACTGCTCAGAATCCAACATTCGATCGACACTTGTGACCGATTATTTGACCAAAAAGCACATTTTAACCATTAACAACAGCCCACATTCACTTGATATGGTACCGTGCGACTTCTACCTTTTCGGAAAAACGCATTTGCCTATAAAAGGAAAGCGTTATGCAGACGCAAAGGCTTGCACCAGCATACTGGCGGCCATAGCGGCCAATGAGCTAAAACACTCGTTCGACGTGATTTTGGACCATGCAAAAAGCTGTATTGAAGCAGAAGGAGACTTTTTTTTCAATAAAATAAATTGATTTTGCCGATAAACCGTTTGTTCTGTTTTTTTGTTTATATTTAAGTCCTGGTTACTTTGGAACGCTCTTTGTAAAATGACTTTTTCATTCGAATTTTCTTTCACAAAATAATCTCACAAATCTGATGTCCCGTCACTTTTGTCTAATGTTCTTCCGTTTGTCCATCATGTAACTTGTTCTTAACTCACCTCTCAGTTGAACATTCTCCAGTCAATTCATCCTCTTCTGAAACTTTTGCAGATACGCAGCGCTTATAATTGTACACTTGTCCGGGTTGAATTATGGTATTTTATAAACTATAGGTGAATAATGTACAGAAACTGTGTTCGCTTACATGGTTATAGGCGACTTAAAACTACGCACCATTTTTATTCTTTTCGCTAGATACCAAATGTAGTCAGGCCTAGGGATGGCAAACAATTTTTTTTAATCGATTAAATAATAAAATTATGAATTACAAGATATAAAAAAATAATTGCAATTAATTGCAATTAATGTAAAAAATTCGATTAATTTCAATGTTTTTAAATAATACTAAATTGCATAAAGACCACCACCAAGTTTCAGCGCCGAATCTTATATTATAATGCTCTATCACAGAGTCCCAGACATATCCTAAAAGAGAAAATGGCCTATATTTGAAGTTAAGTAGCACAATGACATTAAATTTTTCAAAATATGTACAGCAATCTTAAAGTAAAAGAATTGCCTCTTGCTTGAAAGACTATGTTTTGCAACTTTGCGTAAAAATAAAACGAATAAAATATAGGAGACTATATTCTTATTTCAGACATTCAAATTATGTTAGTACATACACAAAAACAAAAACGAAAATAAAATATCGTATTAAAAATTCATTTGTCTTAACATAAATGAAAATATATTCATTGAAGTCAAGAAAATTTATTCTCTGTTCAACCAAGTTTGAAGAAAAGCAATTTCAATAAACGTTTGTTACGTCAAACGATTGCGTTTTTCGGTCGCGGTTGCACCCGCTTTTGAAGTACTGGTACTGAGGTACCAAGTAGATGACAATACTTTTTTGAAAGTCCGTACAGTTTTGGGTAAACGGTTTTCTTTTCTTCCCAAGCGTCAATAGTGTTTCGACTTAGTTCTAACACCTGGCAATTCAAATAAGAGCTCAATTCATCTTGTGGAGATGTAAAATCGTTGAACTTCCTCCTTCTTTTGTTTACTAGAGTTTTGTGAGGAGCCATTCTCATTCTCTACCGATTCCACTGACGACTCGCTGGCCATTTCCATAGTATCATCTGCAACAGTTATTTCAGGACGTAAAAACTTTATAACTGGAGACAACGCTAATGGGTCTTTGAGATGAATTTTTTTGAATTTTTGGTCTAGTAATGTTGATGCAGCTAGCAAAACGGATGTTCGATGTAGCCAAATCTACGATCAAACTGATGTAACACGACATCTTTTAGTTTCTTAGCGACTGGCTGTTTAGCTGTTATTCTCAGTATTTGTTCCCGACCACAGTGAACTAATGGAATCATTTGACTTAACGTTGCTCGTTGTTCACCACTTAGTTGTACAGTCATTTCCTCTAATGGTCTCAATATACTGAGTATTTCCATGATATCATCTTTTTCCTTAGTTGTTATCATTACCGGTGCGTCAGAATAGTTGAGGAGTATTTGGTTAATATATGAACATAGTTTAATGAACCGTTCAAGCATGTAGTAGGTCGAATTCCAACGTGTTTTCACGTCCAAAATTGGCTTTAGCATTTTGCCTTCAGTTACTCCGGCAGCAGCTTGCATATTTCGAAGATCATCATTAGCTTTAACACTTCTTTTTAGCCACTTAACTATTTCTTTGCATTTTGCAACAACTGCATTTACTTCAGGATTGTTCAGTGAGTTTTCACATACCAAATTGAGGGTGTGTGCAAAACAAGGAATATGGCGTTGTTTGCCAAATGAATGATGTACTGCCTTTACGATGTTTGCACCATTGTGGATCACTACAGCCATTACTTGTTTTTCGTCAATAGAAAAGTCTTTCAAAGCAGCAATGAGAACTCTAATAATTTATAAACGCCAATTGTTCCATTAAATTGCTTCGTCCCATTTACACCATAAATGGTCACACCAAGCATGCTTTTCATTTCTACATCAATCGAGATATCTGTCGTTAAACTCAAATATGAAAAAGTTTTTAGCATCGCTACACATTTTTCTTTTTCTTCATCGTACATTACATGTGAGCCTTGATAGTATTTCTTGTTGTGACTTTTTAAAGAGGGAAATGTTGCTTCATGAAATTTAAGAAGCCTTCATCTTTTAAAAAATAAATCAACGAAAAGCGTCATTAATTATCAATTTGTTTTGTATTGTATTTTGATATACCTTCAACTAAGTCAAAAGGTAGATTATCCGTGATAACCATTTCCACTATTCCATGCTGTAGCTTTTGGTTCTTTGAGCCATGAAGCGAAAAGTTTTCAATATTTTGGAAGACTTTAGAAATGAGGGGTTGAGGATTTTTACTGCTACAGCTGGGTAGCTCTCTCATGCTGCTGAAGCTTGGCCCCTCACTCAAAGGGCTTTCATTAATTGGTTTGCTGCTGCAACACGGCACTTCAATCATGGTGTCAACTCAATGAAAAAAAAAAATGATTATGAATGACGAAACTCATAGTTTTGTAGGAAATTTACTGCTCTATAAAAATGGTCTCCTATGATTTTTCGATTAAGTTAAGCATTTACGAGATATTGATCTTCCAACATCAATGCACATTAAGGTGGATCAAAAAAATAAATTTTTTTCGTTTGGACTCTGAAAAATAGGTTCCTAGATACCTCTTATAAAGCCTCTCCAAAAACCTATGAGTTTCATCATTCATAATGATTTTTTTCATTGAGGATAAAATTCATAAGAAATAAAAAATGTTCATAAAAATAATCAAATTCTAAGTATTAATATCTTTTAAACGGTTGGGTTTACGAAAAAATCATAGGAGAGCTTTTTTGTAGAGCATTCAATTTCCTACAAAATCTAATTAACAAGATATTTTTTCAATTAGTTGGAAGCGAGATTTAATTTTTCTATCTGATAATAAGAAAAAATAGAAAGCTGTATGTAGGAAGACCTTCCCGTTACAATTAAAAACTCATATTTGGAGAGGCTTTCTTAGAGGTGTCTAGGAACCTATTTTTCAAACTAAACGATAAAAAAAATTTTTTTGAATCACCCTAATATGTAGTATACTATTTAATGTTTGATTTAATTTGGAATTTTACGATTTCAAAGTTTGTATCAACAAAAAATAACCCTCTCGGCTTTGGCTTTGTAGTTACTGAATATGACCATGTAATAATCACCGCTTACATCATTTTAAGTTAATGATATTATTTGTCTAAGTCTTAACAAATTATTTTAAATGCGCTACGAAATTCTAACCCCTGAAAGTTCGACAATCATTATGACAGTCGAAAGCACATATAAACAGTGAAGGAAAAAAACAATTAAAGTTATCGCAGAGTAATTATTGACGTATATGCTCCGATGTCTATATTTAGTCGGCAGTCCATTTCGTAATAAATTGCACTGTGTGTCACGTATTCGGCAAATTGTATTCAGTCAACAAGTAATGAAAGGCACGCGTATGAATTCATGTGCATGTTAAGCCCAAATAAATCACGCTAACTAAATGTCAACTCTTCCGATTTCTAATAAAATATAATGTATTAGTGTATATTCTGTTACATAATAACACAGCTTTATATTAAGTGTCTCTGAGAAATAAGATCCGTTGGCATTGATATTGGCGATGGTTACAAATTTGTTTATACTCTAGCAACATATAGCAACAGAATATAACAGTTTTGTTCAGCGAACGGGTGTATCATCTTAAACTCAAGACAGATATAAAGTTATATATGCATATATAAATGATCAGGATGACAAAAAGAATTGAAAATCAGTGGACTCTCTTTCCGTCCGTCCGTGCAAGCTGTAATATGTTCCTTGGCAAAAGATGAGTGTAATCGGACCACTGCCACGCCCCCAAAACGACATTATAGGAAATCTTATAAAGTGGGTCAAACCACGTCAAGTGGTTCATGAAAATTTTGAAAAATCTCAGATTTTGAAAATTAGCAGTTTATTGGGAAGGCGACCAGACGCATACCCCGTGATATAAATATTTCGTCAAAATTCTTCTTTTATTAAAGTTATTGAAGGTGAAATTTAAAGCATGATAAAATTGTAAAATTATTTTCTCATAAACTACTGGAGATAAATCGATGAAGTTTTGTGAAGTCAAAGAAAAATGTTCGTGCTTTATTATTATGTAAATATTTTTTCATGGTCCTTTTGCTTAAATAATAATATTTTTCATAATTTTTTGTTAAACAATTGAAATTTTTTAAGTGTTTTTCATGTTAAAAAAAACTGAAAAGTATGTAACACTACGCGAAAAATGTTCACCTTTAATAATATGTAACAAAAATTTTTATTCATTCATACTATTCGAAAGACACTGATTTTTTGCCCCCGTCCTACGTCTCTCAAAACGGTCTCTGTATCAAAAATACTTCCATATACCTAATATAAAGATTTTAGAACTTAAACAAGATTTTCGATGCCATACAAAACGGCCAATATGTGAGTTATCCCAATGAAAATGAGAGCATGTTTTTCTGATAACAGTGTATCGTTGTGACTAAAATCGATAAAATTGGACAAAAGCTTGAATTTTCGAACATTCGACTGACTTTACTTTATATAGATTGGTGATGCTGATGGCACCTTAACAAAACCCGCGAAGTATTCCATTATTATGTTGAATTACCAAAAATGGAAAAGAACGCGTCGATTATATAATATGAATATATAATATAAATTAATTAAAACCACTGGGTTTGCAGAGTTACCGGTTTTACATTTCAGTGATCACACGCACGATAAGTCGTTTGATTACAAAAATTCAACAGCCAAATACTCTTATACCAACATACATATACCATCCAATATCGCTTATGTGAGCATTCCTGCTATCATTTATCCGTACTTAATTCAATTTGTTTGTCCAACTTTTTTTAAACACTGTGAAAATATAATTTTTTTTGTTTTCAGTGCTTGAACAATATTTGGGTCTCACTGAAATATTTTCAATTTGACGCCACAGAATACAGTATTAAGGGGTCGGTAGGGTAATCTGCCCTGTTTTTTTTTTTTTTTGACATTTTTTTCATAGAAATTTTTATTCTACAACGAACTATTTTCACATATCATGAGGTACATATGTATATCTTGGAGTGTATAAACAAATCTTTTTGGAATTTTTTGATGACATCTGTCGGAGAAATTGCTGGGTGAATGAGATACGTTTTTTCACTGCCCGCGGTATTATTATTTTTCGGCCTTTTTCGAAATTTGCTAAAGTGGGTTTCTACATTAATTCTAAGGGTATAAGGGAACAGAAAATGCAAAAAAAAAAAAAATTGAAAAAAGATTACCCTACTGACCCCTTAATATTTTAATCAAATAAATAAAAGCGTAGAACTAAAATGGGCGCACATGTGAGTATATACAAAATGTAGCCAGTAGTAAGGAAGAGCTAAATTCGGTGGTAAACAAATTTCAACTTTGGTAGCGGTAAACTGTTTGTAACGCATACTGACTCGCATTAGTAATAAATCTCTTTTGAAATTTTCTAATTTTTTCGTGTGAATCAACACTTATAAACTTGTGCCATTTAATATTCCACATTAACGTGGCGTTCGCTTGTCACAGATCTTTCCACTAAAGTGCTCCGACAGCGCTATCTGGAATAAACATTTGATGTTATGCCCAATGCTCGCATAAATGGACAAAAATTTTAAATTACCACGTGGTCTCATAGTTGAGAGGCAATTTTTTTGAAATATTGATTAATAGTATAAAATTCCAACTAACCAATGTTTGCAACATCTAAAACTAATCGGGTTACGTTTAAAATTATATCATATTTGCTGACCGCGTAGGTGTTGTCCTGCCTGAAATTATGTGTTTTGAAATGAAAAGCAAGATTGATAAACAAAATTTTTCGGTTTCTGTTCCCTTGCGTAAATGTACACGGAAGATGATTTTCCTAACTCGTAAACACGCCACATATAGCCGACCGTATTAAACACATGACATTTTCAGCTTTATGCCACGCACTTTTAGCGACCGAAATGGCAAATCGTTGGAACTGATCAATCAGACGGGTTCCATTACACAGTTTCGGTGCATGAAGATTACGAAACATAATAATGACAGATCCAACTTTGAGACGCAAATAATATAGCGGCATACCATACCCTCCATAGAATTTAGAAATTCTACTGGATAATTGACGGCGTCTTCTTCATTGTCAACACGATCGCCAGGCTCCCGAAATTTGAATTTGAGTCTTCCAGTTTAAGTCAACAACATCGCTTTTTTTTTGGCAGCTAAAATTGCGCGTGCACTAAAGGAATCTTAATGACGATAATTCGGCCAATGTCCAAACATTTGTGATGAGTTCATCCATGTCCATCACTAGTTGGTATTGCTTTCTGCATAACTATTTTTTTCACGATGCCTTCCATATATAATATCAAGGCATTTCCGAATAGAGCATATTCTCACAAACGGATCACCGACGCAAGTTGAGAAACAACTCGTCAACGTCAATTTTATTGTTTGCGGTGTTTCCACTGGCTGTACGTTATTCTCTGGGTTGAAATACACTCTTTGGCCATTCTCCAAATTAACTGCGAGACGCACAACAGTCGGAAAACTTTCATAAATTGCAAAAGTAAATATCCTACAAAGCGCTTTATTGACGTATCGACCCATTTGATACTTGCTGATCTCATCTCGTTTAAGACCAATAACCGCCATGTCGCTTTCGTTGGTGACGTATTTACAAACGTATTTGATCGATTTCTCCAAACTGCAATATGCAAAATTGGCATGAGGTTTGAATGTGAATTAGACAACAGTGGCGAATATGGTACGACCCATATGTTTTCGACTTCGATATTGACTCCTTTAAATTGAATGCTGAATGTTCTGCCATTGTCGTGTGGTGAGAGACGTAGATACAGTGGATATCCACTATTTCCATTTGGTGTTTCCGAAAGAAAAGCACGTGGATAGTGTTTCGTGCATTTATTGTCAGACATACAAACCGAAGTGGAATTGTGGTGCCCGCAAAGTCCATGAACCATATTAGTTTTCATTACTATGTATAATATATTCTCTGGATCAGGAACTTCCGGGGAAATGATTTTATCAATTTGATCTGGTGTAACCACCTTCCACCATACAAAGAAGAATACGTGCCTGCGGCAAGCCTCTTTATTGCAACTCAACAGAGTATATCCATCATCTAACAGCACCATATATACCATACGTTGCTTCTAGATAAAGTCCATCAAACATCGTAGCTGTTGTTTGAAAAGGCGTGCCATGACATCGTGACGATCGCTTACTGATCGAATGCGATCCATAATTCCGCACGTATGTCATCGCACATTGGGAGTACTCGTTCATATGACTTGGGCTGTCATACGTTGAAGGCAAAAAAAAAAAACGCCGACCGACGTTAGCGCGATCTCTTCGTGGCATCATAACAAATTTCAGTCTGTAATTGATAACTTTGTGTGAAACACATATAACGTTTTCACTGAATAATTTTCAATAATTTTTCTCTTGAATAGTGGGAATAGAAATTGAACGATTCAATTAATTTACAAATCAAAATATTGAAATACAAAAGAAAAAAATTTTAATGGAAAAAGGCACTTTTTGGAAATTTCCAGTTTTCCTTCTTTCCTTTCTTCTTCTTCTTCTTTACTGGCGTAGACACCGCTTACGCGATTATAGCCGAGTCAACAACAGCGCGCCAGTCGTTTCTTCTCTTCGCTACGTGGCGCCAATTGGATATTCCAAGCGAGGCCAGGTCCTTCTCCACTTGGTCCTTCCACCGGAGTGGAGGTCTTCCTCTTCCTCTGCATCCTGCGGCGGGTACTGCGTCGAATACTTTCAGAGCTGGAGTGTTTTCATCCATCCGGACAACATGACCTAGCCAGCGTAGCCGCTGTCTTTTAATTCGCTGAACTATGTCAATGTCGTCGTATATCTCGTACAGCTCATCGTTCCATCGAATGCGATATTCGCCGTGGCCAACGCGCAAAGGACCATAAATCTTTCGCAGAACTTTTCTCTCGAAAACTCGCAACGTCGACTCATCGGTTGTTGTCATCGTCCAAGCCTCTGCACCATATAGCAGGACGGGAATTATGAGCGACTTATAGAGTTTGGTTTTTGTTCGTCGAGAGAGGACTTTACTTATTCTTCCTTCTTTCCTTTCCTCATGAAAAATATAACGTCCTTTTTATTTCTATATTTAGATCCACAGCAAACAACCTCTGAAAATTTCATCAGGATTGGTTCAGCCATTCTTGAGCTTTAGCGTTACAAACAAACAAACATTCACTTTTATATATACATATGTATGTGCAGAAAAAAATATTTGTATGGGAAAATTTATTGGAATTTTTTTCACCGTAAAACAAATCTTTGAACTTCAACGAACATTTAAAAAAATAATTGGCCAAATTGGTCGAGGCGTTGTTGAGTTATGCGCCTAGCAACAAATTTTTCGATTCATTTTTATATTGTAGATAGAAGATATTATATATAAAATTCTCCTGTCCCGGTATTTGTTGTCAAAGTCCTCCGAAATTGCTGGCCCGATTGTGAGGGTCTGAGAATCGGCCAACATCTATATTATATATCCCTAAATTTTAAGAACGGTGAACTCCAAATTTGACTATCTTTTCGAACAATCTTTTTTGTTTGTGCACCTGAACAGGCTACACTCGAACTTAGACTCCACCCTTGCTTATAATTGATACAATGGATCAGAGGATATAACTCTGTCTGTCCGTCTTACGTAAAACGCATATTTTCCCCATAACACATAAATTCTGAAAAATAACAGTTAAACTCCAGTCATAAATATCAGCGGTATGATGGGCAATTTGTACTCCTTTACGATTATGTGGAAAAATTTTCACCATTGTTAAGAGCAGCTCACACACTCATCCTAGCACATACATGTTATTGCATACAAAAGGATGCACATGCAGCATACAATTGTACTTGGATGATTGACACATAAAATATTTTTATGAGTTCATGAAATCAATACTTTTATGTTTGGAATCAAATGCAAGAAAGGGATCGTTAAATTGAGAGTTCGAATTTACGAACTGAGATTCTATTGACACTTTTCCCTCATTTGGGGCCATCCATAAATTACGTCACACCTTGAAGGGGGGGAGGGTATCATTCAGAAGTGACATTGTGTGACAAGGGCAGGGGGGTCAAAAGCTTTGTGACATCACATTTCAAAATTTGTGATGTAGAAACGTGAAATTTATAGGTAAACAAAAAATATTAAACATTTATAAACACAATCTTTGTTTTTTAATACTTAAGTTGTAACGAAGTTTTTTACTGCCCCTGCTTCTTACAAGTATTACTTGCTGAGGTATACTCGCCGTGTCCAGGGATCGTTATAATAAATTTGTAAACATTGGGGCTCTTCTGCGAATCGTACTTTATTTCGTTTTATATTATAATTTTAATCAAAGTTACAAAATTGTCTCCCGCTTTATAGTTTTAGCTTTACAACATTTTAAAGATTTTCATTTAGATGCAATTTATACTCGTACAAGTATAGCTATAGATGCCCCAGGAAGGAGTGCATTTAACAGAGTTGAACGACACATGGCACCTCTCAGTCGCGAACTTACTGGTGTGCTATTAAATCATAATGATTTTGGGTCACATCTTGATTCAAATAATCGAACTACTGACTTAGATCTAGAAAAACGAAACTTCGAAAGTGCGGGCAATGTTTTGGCTGATATTTGGAGCAAGTTAGTCATTGATAATTTTCCAATCGTTGCTGAATGTGTTGCACCAACTGTTACTGGACTGGATATTAAACAGGCTATGATGTTGAAAAATAATGCTACTTGGTATGCTAATCATGTACGTGAGTCACAATATTTTTTACAAATAGTTAAATGTGAAACTATTGCATTTTTCGGTGTAAGACGTTCTAGTCTTTGGAAATTATTAAAAGAAGGATTTTTACCACCACCTGTGTTAATTAAACAAACATCAGAAAGTTATGGAGTCACAGGGAGTGATGACAACGACGCTAAGTTTGCTCCATTATTACTACAGATATTATTAAATCTCCAAGCATCATCCCATCTGAAACAAGTCCAAAATGTGACAACTTGTGAAAAGGACGGGGGGAGGGGTTAAAAAGACCTTAAATTCGTGTGACGTAATTTATGGATGGCCCCTTTGTACTGCACGTTTTATGCCGCATAATTTGTGGCAAGAACGAAAAACAAAACAGGAATGCACTTGAATTCGTTTGTGGCGAATATATACTGGTATGCAATAACCTTCACTAATAAAACAAAGTTCTTCTCACAAGAACTATATGCTATAGTGCAGCAGTTTCTTGAGGACAAAAGGAAAAATTCTTCAAAAAAGAAAGAAATAAGTAAAAAAAATTACAACACAGAGCTAATGCGGGAAAACACAAATTTTCGTATGCATACTTGCTTAGTATACGGGTTATACTGATTGCTGTTCCTGAGCAAGGCAGTTTTTTAGGACGAACCCGTCAGATATTTTTAATATCCAAAAAAAAAAAAGAAGTTATACTTTTGCCAAATCAGCGATATTTTGAAGAACTTCGCTTTGATGCGGATTTTGGCTAGACGTTCATTCACCGGGGTGAATTACGGTAATCGGCGACGGCGACCTTCCCAATTAAAGGACCGGACATTCTAGGTGCATGTCCTCAAATCGTAATTTTTAATTCGTTTGACATGGTGGTCATCAAAACGAGGGTCTCTGATCCGAGCTGTTTACGCTTTTTCATTGGTAATGTTTTTTACGTGGCGGGTCCCAAACTCAGCGCACAACCCTGTGGAAGGGATGTTTCGCCTTCTCCCTTTAGCTCGCCTTCAAACGGATGTTTTTTGGCTACCCAGCGGATACTTGGTCAAAAACCAGAAGCCATAAATCATTTGAGCCATATGTGATAAAGTCAGTCCAGAAATCATTAAATTTTGCCTCTTTGGTATAATTTTTACTACGGACGAGATAATTAAGTTGATTTTGTTAGAAATATCTCAGACATAAAGCAAAATGTAGAAATGAAACTAAGTGAGGGCTTACAATATAATGTAATAAAATACGAAACCAAATTTTTATCCGTTTAGGCTCTCGTGAAATAATGTATGTGATTATGCAATATGGAGTAATGGATCACCTGAAGTTGTTGATTTTATTTCTCTGCCTCTGCCTGATCTATAAAAGTTACAAATTATAATAAAAGTTGTAAATATTTGAAACAACACAATACAGGTGTATAAAATAAATATATATTTATGTAAGCGTTTTATGTAAGTGAGAGAATATGTTGTGGGTATGTGTTTGAGTGCATAAAGGCGCTACACCGCTACTGAATTGTTACCAGTGAGTTTTCTGACATAAATAAATTTATAAAAGGTATCAAATTAACGCTTAAACGATAATTTCAGTATTTAGTAATTTAATTCAATTAAGTAGTTCATAAATTTATTTCAATCTTAATTAAATTTGTTACCGCTGTTGATGTACTGGGCTAATTGACATTTAAGTAAAGTTGATAAGTGAAAATAACCAGCATCGTTGATGGATAAGCAACATAAAAGCAATATAATTTTCAGCATTTACGTTAAATATTTGATAGCCGAATTTCATCTACTACAACCTTAATAGAATATTCAACAGTATTTTACACCATATGTATATTCTTGCTCTTCACATTTTAAACAATATGGACACAATAACTGTATTTTGCAAGCAATAAACAGTTAAGGCAATCAATCATTTATGAACAGTAAGTCATTTGCGGTTATGTTGGCAGTGATCAAATTGAAAGTAAATTTTGTCCATTCATCTCCTTCAAAGTAATCCCCTCCCGCTGCAATGCACTTACGCCAACGAATTTTCCAGTCATTATAGCACTTGGAAAAGTCATCCATCGTAAGGTAAATCTGGCAAATGTGGTGGTTGCGGCACGATAATTGTTGAAAATGTGGTGAAATGATGAGGTGGTGCATATCGCACTTCTTTGTTCAGTAAATTCAGACGTAGTAAAAATCGAAGAATGGACTTTTAGAGCCTCACAAAAAACACGTATCTCAAATACTAATGAATATTTTGGCTTAAAATTAAGCATAGATGTCACTAACAGTACTACTAACTTAGAGAAATAAATTTACCGATTTAAAAAAATGCGAAGCATAAATTTACCTTTCAATTTGACACAGTAATATGAGAGTTGTGTAGTAGCGACGTGATGCTATCTATTAACTGCTATATCACTCAAAAAAATGTACTTCGTAAACAGTCACCAATTTTATGGAGTAAAGACAGCCGGATGTTTGAAAATTCTAAAAACTGTTATATAGTAGATAGGTTAAGTTTTCGTCCATTTTTATCTACTTTAGGCACAAAGTAATGATATCACTGACGTATTGTCCGAAATATGCAGTATAAAGTCACCCGGAAGTTCGTAAATCTGTATATTAGGTATATGAGGGCTTAAGGAAGTATTGACCCGATTCAACACATTTTGGATACACAGAGTTACTATTGTCAGGAAAAAATTCTCTCTGAATTTCTCTTGTACTGTATATCCCATAAATTGACCAAGATTTTCAATTAAAAGTCAACTACAGATACTGTGGTCCTCATATTCGGTAGAACAGTTTTGGTTGGATTTAGACACTTTGTGGTCACAAGTGGTATACTTTAAAGTAATTATAAGAGGTAAATTTTATTCGATACCAAATGAGGTTTCAGACAAGGCAACTTCTTCAACCTGCTTCTGGAGAAAATTGTTCGAGCTGCAGAACCTAATGGAGCAGGTACAATATTTTATAAAAGTGTACAGCTGCTGGCGATATCATTGGCCTCAACACCCGCGCCGTTAGTTCTGCCTTCTCCAGACTGGACAAAGAAGCAAAACAAATGGGTCTGGCAGTGAACGAGGGCAAGACAAAATATCTCCTGTCATCAAACAAACAGTCGCCGCACTCGCGACTTGGCTCTCCTGTTACTGTTGACAGTCATAACTTTGAAGTCGTAGATAATTTCGTGTATCTTGGAACCAGCGTAAGCACCATCAACAATGTCAGTCTGGAAATCCAACCCAGGATAACTCTTGCCAACAGGTGCTACTTCGGACTGAGTAGGCAATTGAGAAGTAAAGTCCTCTCTCGTCGAACAAACCCAAACTCTATAAGTCACTCATAATTCCCGTCCTGCTATATGGTGCGGAGGCTTGGACGAGGACAACAACAATGAGTTGACGTTGCGAGTTTTCGAGAGAAAGTTTCTGCGAAAGATTTATGGTCCTTTGCGCATTGGCCACGGCGAGTATCGCATTCGATGGAACGATGCGCTGTATGAGATATATGACGACACTGACATAGTTAAGCGAATTAAAAACAGCGGCTACGCTGGCTAGGTCATGTTGTTCGAATGGATGAAAACACTTCAGCTCTAAAAGTATTCGACGCTGTACCCGCCGGGGAAGCAGAGGAAGACCTCCACTCCGTTGAAAGGACCAAGTGGAGAAGGACTTGGCTTCGCTTGGAATATCCAATTGACGCCACGTAGCGCAAAGAAGAAACGACTGGCGCTGTTGTTAACTCGGCTACAATCGCGTAAACGATGTCTACGCCAGTAAAGAAGAAGAACGGTTGTACGTACATCCTAAAACTAAGTGAAATAGATATAGGGATATATAGTATATGACCAGGATGATCAGAAAAGTTTAAGTGCGAGTGACTGGCGCCCGTGAATTGTCATCAACCAAGAACTTATAAAGTACCATGACTAAGCATTTAATTAAGGTATAAAATTGTATATCTTGGGGCCCACCAACCCGATTTCAACTAATTTAATTCGTGTCATTCTTCCATCCCTATGTCCTTTTACGAAAATTTCCAAAATCGGAATACAGTCACGGCTGCTACCCATACAGCACAATTCTAAGTTCCTTTTGATTATTTCACTGTTCAAGACCCTAAGTAAAGGGTATGTGGACCCTAGTATCCGGAAAATAATACGATTGATTTTCTCCCGCCGCCACTGTACTTCGGAGTGTGCGCGCATCTACTGGATTCGGTAGAGGGCGTTCCTAACTAACGAACGAGAGACGAGACGAGTTGTCTCCGAGCACCTGGAGAGGTAGGACAAACATTTTCGCGCGACGTGTTTCTGTGAGTGTGCAAGCCGAAATGCAGCGTTCGTTAAAGCAGATTAAATTCTGTATGAAACTCTGTAAAACTTGTATACGTTTGATATGATCAATCAGGCTTAGCCAGATGTTGCTTTAGCAAGAAGTAGTTTGTTTTGGTGGCATCAGGCCTTTTTCCTGAGCCGAGAAGAGGTTGCTGATGAATGAGCAAATCCAAAGTGAAAAGGATGCTCATTTTTGACATCAAAGGCATTGTCCGCCATGAATTTGTTCCTCCTGGACAAATCGGCAATGTCAAATTTCCAACAAAGAGTCAATCGGGTCCGGCAAGACATCGCAACCGATGAGAAGTTGTACCACGACAACGCCCCGGCTCACACCGCCTTTCTTGTGAACAGCTACCCAACCAAGGCCGGCACCCCAATTCTTCCGCAGCCGCTCTACAACTTAAGGTATTTCCCTGGCCTTGATTTCTACAAGTTGCAAGAGTAGTTCGGTTGCACCCAAACTTAGCTCTATTTTATATGTATCATAAATAGTCGAATGTACGTAACAGAGTGAATATGATTCTCAACTAGCGGGACGTTTGGTGCTCATCAGCTAATACTGTACTACATACGTATGCTGCTATGAAGTCCACATTGAGTTAATTTTTCTTCACCTTTTTTCCTTCAGGCATCCTCACATTGGTCTTTTAAATTTTGAAAACAGGCATAATTCTCAAAGAGCCTAATCATATGAATACAGTGGTTTCGTCAAATAAAAACCGGGAAGAACTAATGCAGTACGACATGGTGCATCATCCTGATGAAGGAACCAAGAGTGGTTCGCCCGTAATTCTGCCCATTTCAAGCGAATACCTGCACGCAAACGAAGTGTTAATATTTACATTTAAACTATATAAATATACATATATATAACTAAATCTATATACATTAAATTATTTATTGCAAAAAAATTAAAATTTATGTGAATATCTTTTTTCAATAAAATGAAACTAGATAATAAAATACTTATTTTTCTAAACAATTAGAATTGGTTATTGTCATAAAGAGGTAACCGCTAACAGAAGTAAATAGCAGAGGGAACATTTTCGATAACAAATGCCTTTGTTACAGACTGTAAACAGATTCGATAACCAATATGTACCGTACTCTTATCCAAAGCCAAACCCAATAGAGTTTACATAGAAGAGGTATTACAATGGGTTGTCAAAACACTCTTGCGGTATTTTTATTGAATCAATTCGTGTGGCACCCATACATCGAGCTTCTTAGTGACTCCAAGCTTCTTCAAATGGTTTATAACGGTTTGATAACTACTATGCCGGTCTCTTTCGACCAATTCAGCGATTTTATCGCAATTTTCGACGACAGGCCTTCCGGAGCGTGGGGCATCTTCGACCACCACTACACCAGAACGAAAACGTTGAAACCATCGTTGTGCGGTGGAAATGGAAACTGTATCGGATCCACAAACTGCACAAATTTTATTGGCGGCTTGAGATGCATTTTTACCCCTTTCGTAGTAGTACTGTAAAATATACCGTATTTTATCTTTATTTTGCTCCATGTATGCGACGCTATAACTCACGAACGACTTAAAAGATACGACAATCAATCCATCACGTGTTAGCGCGTGAAATAAGCTTTCCAAAAAGGTATAGCATGACCCGATGCGACGAATAAAACTTTCTTCTTTATGTGAGATTGTACAGACATCAATTTATTTTCAACACTAAAGGAAAAACTGGCAAATTGAAATTATTTAATTATGAAATTATTAAATATAAATTCTAATACTATTCGTCAAGTCTGAATAACTAACTCAATGCAGGCAGGTTAAACTAAAATTCAACTGAAAACTAAAGAACTAAAGAACTTAACTTCTAATTTTAAAAACGTATTGTATTAAACATTCTTGTTTTTTTTTTTAGAAACTTCGCATTATTTTAATTTCAGCACACTTATTTATTCAGGCCATTTCTGAATTTACTAAGCATACGAAATACTTTCTCTACTAAATTTTAAAAGGACATTAAAATTCAGAGCGGCAACCACACGGAACCAAGCATATTGTTCGCATTTTTTACATTTGCTTCCTACCTCTTTGAGACATTTTGTTGACAACTTCTGTGCAACAAGTATTTTGTAAGCCAAATTATATCTCGATTGCAAACTCATCTGCCACCGTGAGTAATGTGGAAATGAGAAGAGATCATCAATTCTTATTTAAGCCACAGTTAAAATTTCTTTTCTCAATAGTTTGCAAATTCTGTTTACTCTTATTAATAAAGTGAAATGAGAAAATTTTAAACTTACTTTTTAAAGAACGATAGAACCAGTTGCTACTCGACACTTTTAGGGAAAATGCTTTGATAATTTTGGATAATATGTTAAACGAGAATGGAGTTATGATGCAAGGCAAGGACGGAAAGTACCTGAAAATGCATTGTAGTCGATTTTTTTGGTCAAAAATTAATTCTACAAAATTTACCATTGTAAATATCACAACCATTCATTAAACTAAGAATTAAACAAACCGTAAACTCATTTTCCCGGATAAAGGGAAAAAAGTGATAATAAAACTAAGCGGACTGAATTAAAATGGAATAATTTTGTTGAAACTTGGTATCCGTGTACCTTGGCAAAAAGGATATTTCTTAGGCGGACAACTACCACGTGCACCCGTGATGGTATGAGAGGTGTCTAAAGGAGCTGAGGTTAAAAATTAGATGACGGGCATGGCAACGTCCATATTTAGGTTAAGTCACATATCTTAAGACCCGCCCTACGACTTTCTATAAAAATTTCTATAATATTTGTACGAGTGTTTCCGTCTTTCCATCGGATTTTAAACCATTCAGGTTGGTCAAAATGCGTGCTATTTGAGTGAAACTAATTAGATAAAGTAATAATTAAAAATTATGTCGTATAGAGCTAAATTGGAATGGAATTGATAAATACTATAATGAATTTTGAGCCACTAGTTGAGGTTCTGTAGTTTTAGGTGTTTAGGTGAAACCACATGTCTCAGGGCATACTATATATCAAAATATTAGATGAGGTAATGTTACCACATGCGTCATGGAATATACCATTAATATGGTTATATCAACAGGATAATGACCCTAAACATACTAACAAATGCGCGAAAGAATGGTTTAGGGCCAATAAGGTTGAGGTTATGCGGTGATCTGCTCAGTCTCCTGACCTCAACCCTATAGAAAACCTGTGGACGGACATTAAGAAGAAAGTAGCTGAAGAGAAACCAACTAATTCGAGAGATTTATGGCAAGTAATGAAAGAGGCTTGGAAAGGAATACTAATAAAACGGTGCCAGGATCTCATAGAATCCATGCCTCGGAGATGTGATGCTGTGTTAAAAAATTGAGGTTATTCAATGAAATATTAATTATTTTAATATTTTGGGAAACTTTGGAAGCATTATATAATTAATATTAAAATTATAGAACGGTCTCGTATTACATAAAATACTCCTATTTTTTCTGTAACCAGTTTTTTAGTTTACTTGATACAAATTGCGATACAAAATTTTGTTTAAGTTTAATTGAAATAGGTGAAATCTGAAAACATTAATAGATCTTTAGCAAATTACATTGTGCAAAAATTTTGGAAAAAACAAACATTTTTGTTAATGAAAATTAACAAAGCGTTTTTCTCATGTGATCACTCATATTTTTTTGTAGACAACTGTATGTACAGGGTTTATCCGGAAAGTGATAGGTCTGACTTTCTTTCGCCGCGACTGTACTTCACAGCGCGCTCGCACCGACTGGATTCGGTAGAGGGCGGTCAGTTGTCTCCGAGCACCTGGAGAGGCAGGACAAACATTTTCGCGCGACGTGTTTCTGTGAGTGCAGCAAGCCGAAATGCAGCGTTTGTTAGAGCAGAGGTACGTTATTAAATTCTGTGTGAAATTCGTAAATCTACCACAGAGACGTTTAATATGATCAAGCAGGCTTACCCAGATGTTGCTTTAGCAAGAAGTGGTGTGCTTCGATGGCACCAGTCCGTTTTGGAGGGCCGAGAAGAGGTTGCTGATGAAGACCTTGCTGGGAGACCTGCGATTTCGCTAAACACCGACAATACCACTCGTGTGCGCAAAGTTTTGAGGTCAGACCATCAACTAAGTATTCGTTTAACTGCCCATATGTTAAATTTTTTATAATCTGTGGTTGGTAGCATTGTGACGAAGCACTTGAACATGCACAAGGTGTGCACGAAGAAGATCCCAAAAGTGCTCATTGACGACTGTAGGTAGAGTGGCACAAATAAGCCTCTAATAGGACAATAGTGAAACCTGCGGGACTAATATCACATTAACTGATATCTTCTCTCTGAATTACCCTGTGCTTCTAAAGAACTTTATCAAAAAAAAGTTTTACAAGAAACCCTCGTGCTATAATTGCATAGAATATGTTTTATAGTCTGCTCCTTTTCTACTTCTGACATCTTCCATAACAGTCTTCGTATGGTGCCACGCTTTGCTTGTTGCTTGTCGACTAAATATCTTCAAACAACCGGAGGCATATAAATTTCCTTTTTCCAAGAGTCTAATTGTAGTTATCGGTAGTACTTGCTCTGGCTAGCTCATCTGCATCGCAATTGCTAAAGATCTCACTATGCCCCTGTTTATCGTGAAATTAGATGTTGGATTCACCAAGAGACTTTAGGCTTTTAAAGTCGGGTAGACAGAAAGAGATTTTGGTCTATAATTTACCTTAAAAGACACCACCTCTGAATCGATTATTTAGTTTGTGTCCATCCGTATAGATTCTTATCCCTGCGTTCCTATCCATCTTGTCCTTTTTCTACTGGAAGGGAAGGCAATATGAGAAACCGAATTTAAGTTCACTGCTATAGGATTTCAAAAATCCCTGGCCTTGGTTAGAAACGAGAGCTTACTGGTATCTTAGAATGCTCCTTATTACAACCGACTGATTTCGAGAAGAAAATAAGTCTTCGAGCTGACTTCGCTGCCAGTTAGCGCACGATATGGCCTTGTTCACCTTCAGAAGAATATCCATATTGATGAACTACAAGTACTTAAATTATTTAAATACTTGTATTAAAACCAACTGCAACCTATTTTTTTCTCTTATATAACAATTCTAAAATTCATTTGATTCTTTCAGTTCATCGTACTTACTTACACTTACAAAAATGAAGTACCAACGCAAGTATCGAAATAAAAATTACCACAAATTTTCAAGTATTTTATTTCTTGGCAAAAGCAAGAGACTTTATTCGCTTTGAGATGCCATAGGCGGTGAAATCGGTTGTTGTCTTATGTGTCCGCTCATTAAGTATACATATATCGTCACCTAAAATGCAAAATAACATTTATTAAAAAAAATCCTAATTGAGTGTTTCATTTATTACGATTTATTTTGAAATACTTGTTGTCCAACGCTACAACAGTTTACTATGTACTTCTTATGCTTTTATTTTAATAAAAGCCTACAAATTACAAAATCAAACAACAGCAACAGCCTTACCAATGCAAATGACCACATACATTAGTGACTAGGTCTTTCTCATGTGTAAGGGCAAGCATAAGGTGATGTTTAAAAGGCAATTAGATACATGATGTGCTTCTTTTAGAACAGGTATATCTAAAATTTGTTTTTCCTCTTGTGGTTGCATTTTGTATTACGTTGACGGTGGCATGGCGTATGAGTAAGACTCTGCATAAACCATGTGTACTTGCCACACCGCCCGCCACATCCTTTGTGTCGAATGATCGTTATTGAATTGCTATCAATTCCACATACACAAATTACAAAGTAAATGCATTTTACGTAATGACGTTCTTACTTCTAGTAGCAGGTGTCTTGATGAAATGTTATTACCCAGTTAAATCCCTTCTCTGTTAAAAATTTCCCCATCTTGCTCTATTAGCATTCTAATAAAGCAACGTTACCGCCAGTTTCGACAAATAAAATGATTTTACATTTTGTTTCAGAGTTTTAAGCACCTTACTTAATCTTTGTACACTCTTGCAACATATTTCTATATAAATATATACTATATGTATAATAGTAGTTTTGTTCGGAGGATGGAGTCATGTGTAGAAGTTCACGGAAGTCAGGAGAGTTCTCTGATCGCCATTCACTTGGGAGTGGCCAGAAACGATTCTTTTACATACGACTCAAGCAGCTCACGACTTCCGGTCTTTGACCAAGTATCCTCTGGGTAGCCTAAGAACATCCGTTTGAAGGCGAGCTAAAGTGAGAAGGCGAAACATCCCATGCATAGGGTTGTGCGCTGGGTTTGGGATCCACCACGTAAAAAAACACCCCCAATGAAAAGAAATGACAAGCCTCGGATGAGTGACTCCCATTTTGATGACGATCATGGAAAAGGAAATAAGGACTACGAATTGAGTGCATGCACCTGGAATGTCCGGTCCCTTAATTGGGAAGGTGCCGCTGCCCAGCTGGTTGATGTCCTCGTGAAAATAAAGGCTGACATCACCGCCGTCCAAGAAGTGCGATGGACGGGACAAGGACTGAGAAAACGTCCGGTGTGTTTTACGTGGGTACCTGCTGACGACAGCCTTACTCCACGGCGCTCAAAAGCACAGCGGATCAAATCAATGCGTTGATCAGCGCCCTGAGAATGCTAAGCATTTTCAGTACCAATTGGCAGTGTGGAATGGACACACTAACCACCTTGGTAGGGTTCGAGGCCCATCTAAAACCTCTGCGGTGCTTTGGGTCCGGCACCCGGTTGCAATGCAACTCCACATTCAACTGACAGGGTCAGTTCTTCCCGCGATTTGGGTTTCAACCACAACCACCACGATACTCCCCATGGGGCCAGTCCGCACGAGCAGGTTGGAGTTACCTCCAAGGGCTCCTGCTCCCCGTGGTACCAGAATTAAGTCTCCGGTCAGACCTCGTAGCCGAAACTACTACCAGTTGAGCTTCCATACTGCTCTGGACTGGTGGCCAGGGGTTGGACCCAATACACACATCACTTACACACACCAATCATACAAAAAACTAAAACCCTAACTTCCAGCTAACCGCCTTCGCCGCTAAAATATTTCACGCGCAAACAGCCCTAACTGTTCGGTATTCCGACTAGTGGAGATCACACCACTAACATCTAATCGTCCATCAGTCCAGCTAATCCCCATACCACCCAGATCCCTAATGTCCGAGTACATCGGGCACTCCGCAATTAAATGCGACCAACTCTCTGACCCCGCCCCACAAAAACACCCCGACGTATCCGAAAGGTGCCTCTGATGCAAAAATGCATTCAGAGGCCCATGCCCGTAGCAGGAAACCCAGACTCAGACAAAATCTGAGGTCTGGGTTATCCTCAACGAACCCAACATCCCGAATGTACTCGTACGTCACTCGGCCGTTAGGAAAGGACTGAGAAAAGTAGGACCCTGCGGCATTTACTACAGTGGCCATATAAAGGATCGGAAGTTTGGTGTGGTATTCGTGGTGGGAGAAAAACTCTCTCGCCGAGTACTATCATTCACTCTGGTGAATGAACGTCTAGCCACAATCCGCATCAAAGTGAGGTTCTTCAACATATCGCTGATTTGCGCCCACGCCCCGACGGAAGAAAAAGACGATGTGACCAAAGATGCCTTTTATGAGTGCTTGGAGCGCACTTAAAAGAGATGCGCCCGCCACGATGTCAAAATCGTGCTTTACGACTTTGACGCCAGTGTGGGCAAAGAAGGTATATTTGGCACTACGGTCGGTAAGTTCAGCCTCCACGAGGAAATATCCCAAAATGGGTTGAGGCTGATCGACTTCGCTAGTGCCCAAAATATGGTTATTTGTGGTACTAGATTCCAGCACAAGAAAATACATCAAGCTACCTGGCTGTCTCCGGATCAAAAAGCCACCCACCAGATCGATCATGTTGTGATAGACGGAAGACACGTCTACAGTGTTCTAGACGTGCGTGCGCTCCAAGGTCCTAACATCGACTCGGACCACTATCCTGTTACAGCCAAGATTCGCACCCGCCTCTATGCAGCAGAAAACGCATGCCAACAAACACAAAGAAGCTTCGGCGTCGAGAAGTTGCAATTACAACAGACAGCCGAACGATTTTCTACTCGACTTGCACTCCTGCTCGCTGATAGCACTCGTCAGCAACTCGGAATAAGAGAACTGTGGGACGGCATTTCAAACTCCTTACGTACAGCTGCTACCGAAACCATTGGTTTTCGGAAAGTGCAAAAGAACAGCTGGTGCGACGAGGATTGCCGTGTCGCAGCGGAGAGAAAACAGGCTGCCCACCTCGGAACGTTGCAATCGAGCACGACACGTGCGGGATGGGATAGATACCGAGAGTTGAAGAGGGAAGCAAGACGCATTTGTAAACAGAAAAAGAAAGAGGCCAAAATGCGTGAGTATGAAGAGCTTGATAAGCTGGCCGACAGGGGTAATGCTCGAAAATTCTCCGAAAAAATGCGGCGGCTTACAAAAGGTTTCAAGACCGGAGCATGCTCTTGTAGAACCCCCAAAGGTGATCTAGTCACCGATACCAAGAACATCACACTTAAATTATGGAGGGAACACTTCTCCAGCCTGCTGAATGGCAGTGAACGCACAATGCCAGGAGAAGGCGAACCCGATTCCCCAATCGATGACGATGAAGCAGACATTCCATTGCCCGCCCACGAAGAGGTTCGAATAGCAATTGCCCGCCTGAAGAACAACAAAGCGCCAGAGGCCGACGGGTTGACGGCCGAGCTATTCAAACACGGCGGCGAAAAACTGGTAAGGAGCATGCATCAGCTTCTTTGTAAAGTATGGTCGGACGAAAGCATGCCCAACGATTGGAATTTAAGTGTGCTATGCCCAATCCTTAAAAAAAGAGACCCCACAATTTGCGCCAACTACCGTGGGATAAGCCTCCTCAACATCGCGTTCAAGGTCCTATCAAGCGTGTTGTGTGAAAGATTAAAGCCCACCGTCAACAAACTGATTGGACCTTATCAGTGTGGCTTTAGACCTGGCAAATCAACAACCGACCAGATATTCACCATGCGCCAAATCTTGGAAAAGACCCGTGAAAGGAGAATCGACACACACCACCTCTTCCCCGATTTCAAAGCTGCCTTCGACAGCACGAAAAGGAGCTGACTTTATGCCGCGATGTCTGAATTTGGTATTCCCGCAAAACAAATACGGCTGTGTAAACTGACGTTGAGCAACACCAAAAGCCCCATCAGATTCGGGAAGGACCATTCCAAGCCGTTCGATACCAAACGAGGTTTCAGACAAGGCGGCTCCCTATCGTGCGTCTTCTTCAATCTGCTCTTGTAGAAAATAAATCGAGCTGCAGAACAGAATATAGAAGGTACTATCTTCTATTAGAATTTACAACTGCTGGCGTACGCCGATGACATCGATATCATTGCCTTCAACAACCGCTCCGTTAGTTTTGCTTTTATCCAGAATGGATAAGGATGCGAAGCAAGTGAACGAGGACAGGACGAACTATCTACTATCATCAAACAACCAACAACAATGTCAACCGCGAAATCCAATGCCGAATAAATCTTGCCAACAGGTGGTACTTTGGACTCAGTATCCAATTGAGAAGTAAAGTCCTCTCTCGTCGAACAATAACCAAACTCTACAAGTCACTCATTATTCCCGTCGTGCTATATGGATGTAAATACGAGACATATGACGACATTGACATATTTTGACATTAAAAGGCGATTACACTGGCTAGGTCATATCGCCGGATAGATGAAAGCACTCCAGCTCTGATAATTTTCGACACAGTACCAGCCAGGGAAAAAGGAGGAAAATGAAGACCTCTACTACGTTTCCAACGTCCAGGTGGAGAGGAACCAGGCTTCGCTTGGAATCTCTCATTGGCGTCACATAGTAAAAAGGAGAAACGCCTGGCGCGCTGCTGTTAACTCCGCAATAACCACGTAAGTAAAGAAGAAAAATGTAGAAATTCTTTCAATATTTGTCATGGGCGAATTTGGTTGTTGTAGCTTTAATGCAGAGGTGGGCACAAGTTGATTTTCCTATGCACGCGTGCATAGGGCCTCTGCTGCGACAAGCAGCACAAAATATTACGCTACTAGAGGACCCGTCCACGCTTCACTGTGGCTGATACATAGATAATACTACTACCATCTATATATATGATTTCTATTAGTTGGATTATAACTATTAGTTAATGAGATATATTAGGTTGTCAAAAAAGTCTTGCGGTATTTTCGCTAGTTGGCGCTGAAAGCGCGTAGTTCTAGTTTTATTCGTCGCATCGGGTCATGCTATACCTTTTTGGAAAGCCCATTTCACGCGCTAACACGTGTTTGATTGATTGCCGTTTCTTTTAAGTCGTTCGTGACACACAAGAATTGATTCAATAAAAATACCGCAAGACTTTTTTGACAACCCAATAATATTTTGTGAAGCAACTTGTGTTAGTTTACAAAAAAATGGATCATAAAGCATTTCGTGTGTTAATAAAGCATTTGGCTTTTTGGGGAAAATACTGTTGAATTTGGGCTCAGCGAAATCCACCGTTGAGAAGATATTTGCTAACCTGGAAACAGGCGAAATGAGCAAAGTATGTGCCTCGCAAGTTCATAATCCAACAAAAACAACGAATAACTGATTCTGAGAAGTGTTTAAGTGCTCTGTAATCGGAATGAAGCCGAAATTTTTCGTCAGTGATAGAAACATAGCTCCATCATTTCCCACTGGAGTCCAATCGACAGTCATTGTAGTGGACTCCACATGATGAACCTGATGAACCGGTTCTTAGGCGTAGAAAAACAAAAAGGCGGCGGGAAAGGTTATGACATCAGTCTTTTGGGATGCACGTGGTAAAATACATACTCAACGACTGATTACTGAGCTAGTTATAATCTATTTCACTGCGTATTTGGTTGCAGTTCTTTTCTTCTATTCCAAATATTTAGCAATTGTATTATTTATGAGAAGACTCTGTTTAAAATTGTACACATATATTCAAATGATTCCGACAAACATGAATATTGAACAAATGCTTATGATTTAAAATATAATTTTTGTATTTATGAGTTGTATTAAATTTTGACATAAAGATATAAAAGGTATCCTATGTTCTTACCCTGGTTCTAAGCTACCTCTTCACCAATTTTCAGCCAAATTGGTTCAGCCGTTCTTGAGTTATAAATGGTGTAACTAACATCAACTTTCTTTTATAACGGGTGATTTTTTTGAGGTTAGGATTTTCATGCAGTAGTATTTGACAGATCACGTGGGATGTCAGACATGGTGTCAAAGAGAAAGATGCTCAGTATGCTTTGACATTTCATCATGAATAGACTTACTAACGAGCAACGCTTGCAAATCATTGAATTTTATTACCAAAATCAGTGTTCGGTTCGAAATGTGTTTCGCGTCCGTGTCCGATGAGCGATGAGGCTCATTTCTGGTTGAATGGCTACGTAAATAAGCAAAATTGCCGCATTTGGGGTGAAGAGCAACCAGAAGCCGTTCAAGAACTGCCCATGCATCCCGAAAAATGCACTGTTTAGTGTGGTTTGTACGCTGGTGGAATCATTGGACCGTATTTTTTCAAAGATGCTGTTGGACGCAACGTTACGGTGAATGGCGATCGCTATCGTTCGATGCTAACAAACTTTTTGTTGCCAAAAATGGAAGAACTGAACTTGGTTGACATGTGGTTTCAACAAGATGGCGCTACATGCCACACAGCTCGCGATTCTATGGCCATTTTGAGGGAAAACTTCGGACAACAATTCATCTCAAGAAATGGACCCGTAAGTTGGCCACCAAGATCATGCGATTTAACGCCTTTAGACTATTTTTTGTGGGGCTACGTCAAGTCTAAAGTCTACAGAAATAAGCCAGCAACTATTCCAGCTTTGGAAGACAACATTTCCGAAGAAATTCGGGCTATTCCGGCCGAAATGCTCGAAAAAGTTGCCCAAAATTGGACTTTCCGAATGGACCACCTAAGACGCAGCCGCGGTCAACATTTAAATGAAATTATCTTCAAAAAGTAAATGTCATGAACCAATCTAACGTTTCAAATAAAGAACCGATGAGATTTTGCAAATTTTATGCGTTTTTTTTTTTTAAAAAGTTATCAAGCTCTTAAAAAATCACCCTTTATATAGATTTATAGAATACGAACGATCGGTAGCCCTCGGCACAATGAAGACTGAATGCTGTCATACCAGTGGCTATGGGAAAGCAAAACAGTCGCATGCAAACACTTGTTCAAGCAACACCACGCTGCGCTATTTCAAATATACAGTGAGAGCTAACAATGTTTATGCACGAATGGGAAGAAGATTTTTTCTTTATAGAAAATTTGGATGGAAGAGCACAATGTCTTATTTGTTACGACATTGTTGGTCGCAATTCTAAATTTTGTTTAAGCCGACATTATTTCTCTTGCCATACAAATTTTAAATTTTTTACTGGAGGTGAGCGGAAGCTAATACTTTTGCAATTGCAAGTAGAATATTTTTAAAATAATAATGATGATACTGAAACTGATAATGGTAAAAAAAATAATAAAGATATTGATTTTCCTTTAATAAAGGCATCTTTTACTGTTGCGTTGGCTTTGGTAAAGCAGTGTCGCCCATTTGAAGATGTCCTTTTTTTCTTAAATTTGTCTTCAAAAGTTTTGAAATGTTTTGGTGAAAAAGGGCATCAAATCATAGAAAAGGTACCTTTATCTCGTCGTACCGTCACACTTAGGACTGAAGATATAGCAAATTCATCCACTCTGAGACTAAAAATAGATTGCTAAATTGCAAATATTTTTCTCTCAGTTTGGAAGAGGGTACTGATCTAAATAGTATTTGTCAACTAATAATTTGTGTAAAAACTGTCGATCAAAACTTTCAAACTTTCGAAGAAATTTTTGATGTTATTGCTTTGGATAGCAATGTAACCGGTGAAATTTTATACAATGTTTTGGTTGAGAAAGTCTTCTGCTTCGTTGATAAAAATAAATTAGCCGGAATTTGTACGGGCGGGGCCAAAGTAATGGTGGGATCGAAAAAAGGCTTAGTAGGGCAATTATTAAAAAATCATTTCAAGATTCTTTTTTTCCATTGTATAATCCACCAGCAAGCGTTTTTCGCAAAAGGGGACTATTTGAAAAGGGCAATGAATATATCAATAAAAATTATAAATAAAATTAAAGGGGGCCACAACTCTTTAAACCACCGAAAAACCAAACCGCTTCTTCAGGATCTAAAAGCGGAATACGGTGACGTACTATTATGTACTGAGGTTCGTTGGCTTCAGCGCCTGTTCGATTTATGGAATGAAATCTTAACATTTTTTGAACAAAATATGTCTGCAGATAATGGGAATTTCGTTTTAGAACTAAAAAACAAAAATTTTTTGTATGATCTAGCCTTTTTGTGCGACATAACAGAATTATTCAATGAATTAAATTTACAGCTTCAAGGAAAACACAACATAATAACACAATTAGTAACCACAGTACACCATTTCAGCCGGAAAATTCAAATTCCAATAAATGAAATAAAAAATGGAAATCTTTTAAATTTGAAAAAAGGGACAGAAATCTATAGCCAATTTAAAGCATTTGATAAGAACATAGAATACTGCAACATGCTAGAAAACTTATACACAGATTGTCATCTAACATTCAAAGATTTTGAAATTATAAAGAATATAATAGATCTGCACGAATATACCCTTATCTGCGATATTGAAAAGCAAGCCTCTGAACTGCAACCAGAGTTAGTTAACATGAGACAAGATTTCTCAATTCCGTTGCCAACTGGCGAACAATTTTGGAGGGCAATCGACGAAAAGAAGTATCCAAAGACAATGGATCAGATTTACAGACTGTATTCTATGTTTGGATCGACATACAACTGTGAATCTGCCTTTTCGTCGATGAAACTTATACTTAACAAACAAAGAAATCGAATGACGGATCAGCATTTAGCAGACCTCCTCCGGATTAAGACCTACGAAGGAGAAATAGACATAGATAGTCTTATTAAATAATAATAATAATAATAAGATAATAATATAATAATATAATAATATGATATAATAATGATAATAATATAATAATGAGATAATAAGAATAAAAAGTAATAACAATAGCACATTTGTACGTTAACTTGCAAGACTCAGTGTACACTGTTGTTGTGCCGAACGACATGCTCAAATTCGTTCTTTCGCTGCTTCACACACAAATAGTAATAGTATGCGTGTACAAATGTAACAATATGTGTGAGTGCCCACCTCTGCTTTAATGGTTTAGGAGATAAATACATTCAACTCAATAGAGAGCGGAGCCATGCCCACTTTTTCAAAATTTTTTGCCTACAGGTTCCACTTGCTACTGCAATACTTTGTGCCAAATTAGAGTTTTATATCTTGATCTAGTGCTTAGTTATGACGTTTTATAGGTTTTCGGTTAATGGCGATTTGTGGGCGTGGCAGAGGTCAGATTCCGCCGATCTACGAACTTGTATTTTTTTATTAAGATACGTACATAAAAAGTTTCTTCAAGATATCTACAATTTTACTCAAGTTACAGCTTTCACGGACGGACAGACAGACAGTTAACCGGATTTTAACTTTTCTCGCCATCCTGATCATTTAAGTTTTAGGTCATACGTACAACCGTTAGGTGAACAAAACTATTACTTTAGTAACAACATATTGCAAGAATATTAAAACGAGAAATAAACACCCGCAAATCTAATCTGACCTCTAGGTTTTGAGAAGCTCAAACAATGTTTTACTCTTTCCTGGTTAGAGGGGTCTATCGCTGTGGAGTTTTAAAAGTGGATTTAAAGGACTGCATATGATTGTAGGATTAACAAAGTTAAGTATCCGAATGTAATATAAATTATTGCAGTACTCCGCCAACTCTGTGTATTTGCAAGTAAATTAATCCCAGAACTAGCAAATTGCAAACATAAATCAAAAAAATTCGATACACAGCTGGCGCATTTCTAGATGCACAATTTATGGCAACACACACAGAACACACAATTCATTCAGGTACGTAATATAAGCTTGTTTATTGCTGTTTAATATATTACGCTGCTGTTTAAATTGCTCTCTGTGTTTCCAAAAGATTACGAAACAGACAAAAATTGTACGTTAATAAATATCAACAATAAATTTTCCCTCGCATCAGTCTTACCATAAATAAGAACAATCGCATCAAAATGACTTCCTTTCCGGTGACTATACCATGAAGTATTTAACATGAGAAGCATATTTATAGTATCTCAAAACTTGGATGTCAGGATGAAGTTCATTGCCGTGAATTTACTGATCACCAAAAATACAAATAACCAACAGATAAATTGCCATCGAAGTACAAGAAAAACGACATACGTTCGAAATAATTTGATCTCTTCTCTGATGGCATTGTTAGATTTTAATTAGCTAAGTTTATCGGATACGATTAGATATCGTGTGACTGCTTAGTTAGTGGGCATGCATATTTTCAACTCAACCTTTTACCGCAGTTTATTTTATGGCTTTGAGGACCGAATAATTCATAATATTATAATTTAAATAAGATATTTGAAGGAATTATGATTTGATAAACGATTTATTTGAATTATAGGAACCTAAGTTATTCAATACACAGTATTAACACTTTCCCTTTGTACAAAATCAATTTTATACATCAGATGAATGTGAAACTATTATTCTGTCATAATCTTTTTTCTCCATAAAATGATATTTATAGAATATATTTTACCCTAAATATAAAATTATCGCAATTTTATGACATCTAATGGCGAACCCATACAATATTTACCTTATGAAAAGTAAATAAAAATATTTTTACCAGGGCATCTGCATGCAACTGTTCATTTAAAACTTTTATTCGGATGCCTTTATATATTATAAACCTCCCACGAGTATATTGGTTGTGAAATTTAAGGTTATTTATTAAGTTAGTTGTTCCATGAGGAAGGCAGTGTTTTCAACAAGCTCGAAAATAGCCAGCGCAAAGACAGAAGTAAAATACGGTCTATATGCAAAGGCTGGCAATAACTTTTGCTAAGCCTAGTTCCAGAAAGCAACAACACCAGCGACAGGCACACGTTCTCACAAAGGTATAACCCCCGCTAAATCGTTTGACCCACAAGTAGAACCGCATTATAATTGCTGTGCTGGATGTTCTCCCTCATAAGGGCAAGTATATTAATCCTGGCAACACCAACGCACCACATCATCCAGATCATTAGAGAGAATACCCTGATCTTTTAGTGGATCTAGCATCCTATTTCATGATAAACGTACAATGGGTTCTAGGACGTGGTGATTTTCCTGGTAACTGTGAAGCAGATGTACCATAGCAGGCACCACCCTACAAATAGTCTCTAATAAAGAGAAAATATATGTGTAACCGGCTACTTGTAGGTATTTAATCGATAGATATTTAATCGGCAAACATGTGAAAAAACTAAGTTTCAATGAAGTCATTTAATAAGTTGCTCAAAAACCAGATAAACTTGCCATGACTAAGGTGGCATATCAACTCTAGTGGGAGTAGTAACAGTGCACTATCTTATCATGGCACGAGTCTAGGAATACCACACAATGACTGTTTCAGAAGCTGCAAAGAAGCAGAAGAAAAAAGCCTGTAGAACATATTCCAAACAAATGCATGACTTTGTACATGACAAAAATAGCAACTATCAGTCGGGGGTTTCTTGACAATATCTGAGGAGTTGCACATGTGAACCTTTTGGTATTGGTGAACTTCAACCGGAGCACAATTCATAACAGAGTGAGAAAATTTTAGTCTCGATGGTTTCATAGTAGACCTGCTATGTACTTCGTCAAACATTCACCTTACCTCCTTAATTAGTTTGCAAGAAAATTCATTTAATTTAATTCAATTTGCTTTTATATTACTTATGTGTTAAGCTGTTTTAATATAAATTTCGTCTGCTTAACAATTATTGGTTTCGATGTGTCCTAGTTAAGGAAAATTGTTTAAAATATATGTACACAAATCAACTAAAGCGTTGTCTGCCTCTCGCTTCTTCGAATCGCATCACTCAGCCATCCGAGGTGTCGACATGAAATAATTAGCTAGGAAATTAATCGCGAGATTGTCCCCGTGCGTATTTGCTATGCCACAGGAAATATTAAATTCCATTTTCTGAGGCCATTATTTATTTCTCACAACTTTTATAATGTGTCCGGAAGGGCAAAATATTAGGGAAAATGAAAACCACGACTTTTGTTGTCAATTCCAAGAAGTTGCACAATTTTAAATAAGGTAACGTTAAGCGGCACTTCGGTGAGTAATGGCAATTTTTAAATTAAAACGAAATTTAATATTTTTATTACATAATATGTTACCCGAAACTTAACCTAATATAATAACAAAAATTATTATTGGAAAATATTGGACACATATAATTTAATGAAATTTTGGATAAAATATTAAATTTTTTGACAATTAAATTCTTTAAGCGTGGAACTTTAATTTTAATAATAAGAATTTTAAAATTAAAATTTCACGTTTGGAGAGTCCTATTGTCACAAATAATAAACGAATCCTTTCGGTATCTCTCCAGATCAGGAATCAAAGCAAGGATAATAAGGTATTTTATGGTGTAAAACGTCAACCTGAGGATCGAAATTTAAGCAATTTTATATATACCTATACAATATACTATTTAACTCCTATACTGACAGACAAATAAGGTTTGTTAGAAAAATGAAAATCATTATATGTACGAGGTTTGACAATTAAGTAATGAACCTGATTTTATTGCCGCGCTTGTGGTAAACCCGTGACCTTGAAATTCCCTTTCTCTTTTTTCGGCATCTCTCCTCTCTCCATTGATATACGTACCATCGCTCTAGCTTATTTAGTTTGCCTGCTGCGTAAAGTTGAGTAGACGTGTGTTTGTAGAGCTCATCACGAAAATGGAAAAACGAAATCAAGAACAACGCGTCGTGATAAAATTTTGCGCCAGATTGGGCGAAACAGCTTCGGAAACGTACGCTAAAATTGTAAGAGTGTATGGTGATAGTGCTCTCGGACCGGAAACCAAACGCCAAAGCTCACAATGGTTGTATTCGCGCGTCCCCAGCCCGAAAAAAGCTCGCATGAGCAAGTCGAAGGTGAAAACGATGATTATTGCCTTTTTTGATAGCCGCAAAGAATTCGTTCTACCGGGGAGAACTGTGAATCAAGTCTACGATTGCCAAGTACTCGAATAATTGCAAAAACGAGTCAATAGGGTGCGCCCAGACATCGCTCGTAACTGCATCCGTCATCACGAACCCGCGCCGTGCCACACCGCCCTCAGCTTGCCCCAGTATTTGGCCTCTAAAAGGATCGCCGCGTTGCAACAGCCGCCTTATTCGCCCGACATGTCACCCTGTGACTTTTTTGTTTCCTAAAACAATATCGGTGGTCAAAGGAACCCATTTTGAGTCGATTACGGACATCCAGGCGGCCGTGACGAGGGTACTCGCGGGCATCCCAGTCGAAGCGTTCCAGAAATGTTACGAAGCATGGAAAATGCGCTGGAATCGCTGTATAGCTGCCCAAGGGGACTACTTTGAAGGGGATGGCAGAGTTGTAGAATTATTTTGCATATATACGGTTTTTATGGAATCAGTCTCATTACTTAATTGTCATACCTCGTATTATATGGAATATAATACCAATACAACATGCTTTTAAAATGTCACATACCAAGAAACGAATCATAAAGACTAAAAACAGTCGGATATTCAAAAATCCTGATATCAGATACATGGGGGGTAAGTCAAGTTTTCGCTCAAATTTATCTATTTTACACACAAAGATACACTGGTATGAGTAAAATACGCCAGCTGACTTTCATTGAAATTACTCATATATTGGCCGATATATGCCGTCTTTATATTACATTAGATATACGGGTACTAATGGAAGTGTTGGTCCGATTCAACCCATTTTTGACATACAGACATGCCATTGTCAGAGAAGTACTATCCCTGAATTTCAATTACATATTTCAGACATTGACCGATATTTTCTAACAAAAGTCAACTATAGGTACCGGGGTCTAAATAAGGCGTGGTTAGCTTAAGCGGTTTTGGAGATATGCGCATTAAATTTATTAGAGAGCTGTGTTATACCCATTCTTACTGCGAGCCCCTGTGACAAATATGAATTTTATGCCTTAATTTAGTGCTTAGTTATGTTAATGTCAAATTAAATTTTGATAACGAATGATCCAAGTACAGGCACTTTTTTCAATAGCCTATTTTTAACAGATCAGGAGTCGTGTTAAATATTTTTTTGTTATTTTTGTTCAGTATTGTTTGTCATTTTATCATGGAAAGACTTACTCCTGATCATCCTTTACAAATCGTTCAATTACTATTTATTACGAAAATTAACGTTCTGTAAAGAATGTGTTTTACGCGCTTCGCTCAAGTCATGGTCAACATAATCAGCATACTGAGCGTACGCCATCTTAAGACCCAGCATTCTTTATTGAACAATATACTTGTCGATCTAAGTTCTTAAATAGAAAGTGTACAAAATACAGCTTGTGCAAAAACTAAAGCCGCTCGACCTTCCCAAGCGACATCGCGTCGCTCTATGGGCTTTTCCAAGAAATTCCAATGTTTTCGAGCCAAATTTTGTCTAGCGCCGCGTCGCTCAATGAGTATGTTAACAAGCAAAATTGCCGAAGAGTAACTTGAAGAGATTCAAAAGATGTCATTTCATCCAGAAAAAACAATGGTTTGGAGTAGTTTGTGGGTTTGTGGAATCCTCAGTCTATATTTCTTCAATTTCTTAAAAAATGATTCGGATGCGAATGTAACCGTCAATGGCGAGCGTTATAGCCCTATGATACCGACTACTTAATTCCAGAAATTAAAGCTCTTGATCTCGGCGACATTTGGTTTCAACAAGACGACGTCACTTCCCCCTCATCGCATTAATCAATACTTCGGTGAACAGATAATTACACGTTTTGGGACAGATCGTCTGATAGCACACCACTAAACTTTTTTTGGTGGGGATATGTAAAGTATATACGATTCGTAAATTATACGAACAATCCCGCCTCGATTCAGGTCCGAAAGCAAAACATTACGCGTATCATTCGACAGTTATCAGTCAAAGTGCTCGAACGAGTCATCGAAAATTGAACTTAAAGGACGGATCATCTGAGTCGGAGTTGCGGCCAACATTTATAGAGATAATCTTCAAAAATTAATGCCAAATAATGTTCCTTGGAGTGATAATAAACATTCTCATTAAACTTGAAGTGTCTGTGTTTTTTCTTTAAAACAGTGGAGAAACTCGAAATGTATCACCCTTTAAATATTTGAATTCTACTAAATATTATGAACTTGTCATTTTTTAACATTTTTTATTATATTTTGCAGAAGAAAAGGAAGTATTATTATATGATGTTTTATTGACTTCCTGTTGTAATTAAATAAATCTACCACGTACTTACTACTGCTTGTTACTGGGTTAATCATCTACGTAACTCTTGTACATATGTACTATATACATTCCAGGGACATTCGATGCACTCGCACATTCATGTTCATTAAGACTTTTTATAAATAAATTTATAAAACCACATTACACTGAAAAATGATAATCACGACGGACAGTGTGAAATAATAAAGTGGAACAGAGGTGAGAATTATTTCAATAATTTGGGTATTACTCGTAAAATAAACTTTGTTCCTTCGAGCCGTCGAAAACCTAAAAATATTTGTCGATAAACAAGTAACGATACTAATGTTCTTAAACAGTGCTACCAATTAAAATGGCTAGCAACAAATGGCCGTTATAAACCAATCACATGCATAACTTGTATTTTTTTTAATATTTATATCGGATTCACTTACGTGGTTTTTACTTAAATTACCGCTACATATCGGCATGGCGTATGAATAACACTCTTAATACATGCCTCTTAACTCTGCAAATACTTTATATAAACTAATCATAATTGTATGGTATTATTGGATACAGAAATTGCTTAATGAAGGCATTAATCTTAGTAACGCGCTTTTACCCAGTAACAAGAGCTATTGTTAATTAGAATCATTAGATCATTAGAAACCCCCTCTAAAGAACCGTCGACCACCCTTGGATTTTATATTGCTTTAGGAGGGCGTCCCATATTTCTGATATCTACGAAGTTGAAACCACTATCTTCAATGCGTCACACAGGTTATACTCTAAATAAAAAAGCCAAACAAGTATCGTTATTTTATTTAGGTATGTTCATTGCTTATTTAAACCCACGACAATTCTATACTATATATGGTATGTGCATTGTGCAATATTATGATTCAAACAAAAAGCTCTTATTAAGAGTAAATCAATGCAGATTGTTTCAATTATACCATTTTTTGCAAAAGTTCAACTGATAAATGCACCTTTGTTTAATTCCAGCTCAATTACAAAAAAAATCCCAACTAATTTACAATTTGCATTTCACGTGATTTCATGATGCGGAAATACTGTATCATAATGTTTAACAAAATTGTAACGTGCGAGAATAAAGCACTGACATTTAAAATTAAATACATACATGCTATCTAAAGTAAAGAACGTTAATGAACATATATTTCCATTTAGGAACCCTAAAATCATTTTTGTTAAATTTATTTCATTTCATCTTATAATATATGTACACACAGTATCTAACGTATATAAGTCAAGAGTACAGCTGTATTGCCTTTTATACAATTTACAATTATTTTGTAAAGAGCAATAATACTTATATAAGTATAACTACTAATCAATCTTACGTTGAGTTAAATTTAAGTCAAGCGTGTGAAAGAAATGTTAGCCATATGAAACACCTATTTATATATAGCCGCGAAATTCAAAAGATAAAAAGGCGGAAAGAAGATATTTGACAACCTAATGTTAGGAAGGAATGAAAATAAAACATTAAAAATTGTAACATGCGGTTATAAGACTCTATTCGTCTAATAATAAATGGAGCTCCTAACAAAATTTTACAATAACACTGAAATACCGCCTTGTTTCATGTCATAATTCCCCTACTATGAGCACATATCGTCCTAATAGCAAAGCGCAATTTGTATGAAATATAATTAACGAATGTTTGCCCCGGGCAATGAAACTTACTGCGAAATTATTAACGACAGTTCTGGGTAGGAGAGGCATTACACAAAAGATGTTCAAAAGGATACAATTAGCAATAATTTTAATCATTATATAATGGGCTAGAGAAGTTTTCCAATAATATTATGCCAATATAGTTTCGTAATCGAGGAGCCTATAATACAAAAAAATTACATAATTATTTATTGTTGAAAGTGTTTATTAAGATGTAAGGGAGGGCTAAGTTCGGAACTTTTATACTCTTGCAACTTGCAATAATTAAAGCAAAGGAAATAACATACGATATAAACCGTTAACCAGACTTATACACTGACCTACATATATGTATATTCGACAAGAATTGTTAGAAAAACGAGAGTCATTGTATGGAGTATGTGGAAGTTGGGTTAGTATCGACCCGATATTATGCATTAACTATTATTATTAAGATATTTCACATACAGTCAACAATCATATGGAGTAAAATCAGCAAAATGGTCGAAAATTCTGGTAGTGGTTACAAGAGGGTTAGTTAAAGGCTTACCTCAAATTTATTCACATTTGACACAAATATACAATGTCATGATTAAAACACGTTCTCCTTATTTCATTGAGATAACTGAAATATTGGCGGATATATACAGTATAAAGTCACCTGAAAGTTCGAAAATCTTTATATTAGGTATATGTGGGCGAAGCATACGGACAAAACATTGCCAGAAAAGATTATCCCTGAATTTTAATTATATATATTCACCGATATTTTCGGTCAAAAGTCATCTATAAATACTTCTTCTTCTTCTTTACTGGCGTAGGCACCGCTTACGCGATTATAGCCGAATCAACAACAGCGCGCCAGTCGTTTCTTGTCTTCGCTACGTGGCGCCAATTGGATATTCCAAGCGAAGCCAGGTCCTTCTCCACTTGGTCCTTCCAACGGAGTGGAGGTCTTCCTCTTCCTCTGCTTCCCCGGTGGGTACAGCGTCGAATACTTTCAGAGCTGGAGTGTTTTCGTCCATCCGGACAACATGACCTAGCCAGCGTAGCCGCTGTCTTTTAATTCGATGAACTATATCAATGTCGTCGTATATCTCGTACAGCTCATCGTTCCATCGAATGCGATATTCGTCGTGGCCAATGCGCAAAGGACCATAAATCTTTCGCAGAACCTTTCTCTCGAAAACTCGTAACGGCGACTCATCCGTTGTTGACATCGTCCAAGCCTCTGCACCATATAGCAGGACGGGAATTATGAGCGACTTATAGAGTTTGGCTTTTGTTCGTCGAGAGAGGACTTTACTTTTCAATTGCCTACTCAGTCCGAAGTAGCACCTGTTGGCAAGAGTATGCCTGCGTTGGATTTCCAGGTTGACATTGTTGGTGGTGATAATGCTGGTTCCTAAATAGACGAAATTATCTACAACTTCGAAGTTATGACTGTCAACAGTGACGTGAGAGCTAATTAGCGAGTGCGACGACTGTTTGTTTGATGACAGGAGATATTTCGTCTTGCCCTCGTTCACTGCCAGACCCATTTGCGTTGTTTCCTTGTTCAGTCTGGAGAAAACAGAACTAACGGCCCGGGTGTTGAGGCCGATGATATCAATGACATCGCCAGCAGCTGTACACTCTTATAAAAGATTGTACTTGCTCGATTAAGTTCTGCAGCTCGAATAATTTTCTCCAGCAGCAGATTGAAAAAGTCGCACGATAGGGAGTCGCCTTGTCTAAAACCTCGTTTGGTATCGAACGGCTCGGAGAGGTTCTTCCCGATCCTGACGGAGCTTTTGGTGCTGCTCAACGTCAGTTTCCACAGCCGTATTAGTTTTGCGGGGATACCAAATTCAGACATCGCGGCATAAAGGCAGCTCCTTTTCGTGCTGTCGAAAGCAGCTTTGAAAACAACGAAGATGCGTGCGTGTCGATTCTCCTTACACGGGTCTTTTCCAAAATTTGGCGCATGATGAATATCTGGTCGGTTATTGATTTTCCAGGTCTAAAGCCACACTGATTAGGTCCAATCAGTTTGTTGACGGTGGGCTTTAATCTTTCACGCAATACGCTCGATAGAACCTTGTACGCGATGTTGAGGAGGCTAATCCCACGGTAGTTGGCGCAGATTGTGGGGTCTCCGTTTTTAAAGAATGGGCAGAGCACACTTAAATTTCAATCGTTGGGCATGCTTTTGTCCGACCATATTTTGCAAAGACGCTGATGCATGCTCCTTATCAGTTCTTCGCCGCCGTCCATCGGCCCCCGCCGCTTTGTTGTTCTTCAGGCGGGTAATTGCTATTCGAACTTCTTCATGGTCGGGCAATGGAACGTCTGCTCCATCGCCATCGATTGGGGAATCGGGTTCGTCTTCTCCTGGCGTTGTACGTTCACTGCCATTCAGCAGGCTGGAGAAGTGTTTCCTCCATAATTTAAGTATGCTTTGGGCATCGGTGACTAGAACACCTTTGGGGGCTCTAGAAGAGTATGCTCCGGTCTTGAAACCTTCTGTAAGTCGCCGCATCTTTTCGTAGAATTTTCGAGCATTACCCCTGTCGGCCAGCTTATCAAGCTCTTCGTACTCACGCATTTCGGCCTCTTTCTTTTTCTGTCTACAAATGCGTCTCGCTTCCCTCTTCAACTCTCGGTATCTATCCTATCCCGCACGTGTTGTGGTCGATCGTAACGTTGCGAGGTAGGCAGCCTGTTTTCTCTCCGCTGCGACACGCACTCCTCGTCGTACCAGCTGTTCTTTTGCACTTTCCGAAAACCAATCACCATATATAAATACTGGGATCCACATATTCGGTACCTAGGGTCTTCAACAGTTTTAGTTGGATTTGGACAATTTTTGGTCGAAAGGTGCCATACTTTAAGGAAATTATTACTGCAAAATTGTATTCCGTTATATTAGTCACTTCTTAATTTGTGTACTAGAAAGTAAACGAATCAAATGGAATTTTAAATTGTGTTATATGAGAAGAAGGCGTGGTTGTAGTCCGATTACGTCCATCTACGAACTCAATTTTTTTTTGTACCAAGGTGCCTGCACATCAAGTTCTATCAATATATCAATTTTTACTTAAGTTAGAGTTTGCACAGACGGACGGATGGATGTACAGACAGACAGTGAACCGGATTTCAACTTTCTCGACACCCTGACCATTTATATATGCATATATGTATATATGCCCGTATCTATATTTATAACTCCATATCTACGTATCTCGCTTAGATTTATGTGATATATACAACCATTAGGTGAAAATAATACATTAGTATTTGAGATACGCGTCTTTTTGTGAGGCTCTAAAAGTCTATTCTTCGATTTTTACTATGTCTGAATTTATTGAACAGCGAAGTCTGATAATGCATCATCTCATACTGCATTGGTTACTTATGATAGTTTTGCCACATTTTCAACTAATACAGTGCCGCAACCATCGCATTCGCCTGTTTTATCTTCATGTAACTTTCGGCTATTCAGCAAATACACATGACCACTCCGAGGACAATTAATTAGACTCAATTGAGGGTATAAAAGCTGAATCGAATAAGGCTCTGATGGCCATCACGACGGAGGATGAAATGGACAAAAATCACCCTTCAATTTGATCACAGTAATACGTAACTTTATGCATTTAAATTTTTTGTCACTTTTGTAGTAGATATGTTGCAAGTTTAAATTTGAAAGACATTTAAATTAATTGCCATTACAATTTAAGTGTTAGAATAGGGCGTATTGAATTACAAGTCATTTTAATTTCATTACTCATTAGATACATAATGGATATTGGTGTTGATGGCTTTCTCAAAAGAAAATAATTAAATTTAACAGAGACCAACTTGAGCGCTGTCACAATGTCATTAACGCTGAAATTAATCGAGTCATCTGCGGGTGGTATACATACATATAAGTATTGCAAATATCAAGTTATATTTTGTGAGGTAGAAATTTTTTTTGTTCAAAAAATGTATAGTGGTATGTGAATTTAAATATTTAGCGAAATAAAAACCATGAGTTTAAATGTCAAGTCCAAAATCTCGCTAATTTTGAATTGAGTTAACAGGGAACGGCACTTGGATAAGTAATGCTATTTTCTCAATTAAAACGAAATTTAATACTCTTACAACATAATATTTCACCACACAATTTAATCTGAAATTACAAAATAATTATCATTGGTTGTTATTAACTTGTATTATAACGAGTAATCCTCCTAGAAGGAGGGGTCGTATCAAGCGGTCAAATTACGTTTACAAATCGTTCAACTTTTTTAAGAAAATTTATGTTCTGTAAAAAATGAGTTTCGCGCGCTTCGCTCTACTTTAGATCAACATAATCGATCTACTGAGCGTACCATTCGCCACAATACTCGACCGAAAGGATCACGTCCAGCACGCAGTGAAGAAAATATACTGGCCGTAACTGAGAGTGTACACGAAGACCGTGGAAAGTCGATTCGGTGGCATTCGTAGCAAATCGGACTGACGTATGAAACGACATTTTACGACGAAGTTTTTCAACCAAATTTTCTTCAAAAATGATGCCGGTGCGAACGTAACCGTCAATGGTGACAATTATCGCGCCATGATAACCGACTATTTGATGCTTTAAATTGAACCTCGTGACCTCGGCAACATTTAGTTTCAACGAGACGGCGCCACTTCAATGGATATATTGAGAGAACACTTCGATCAGCAGATAATTTCACGTTTTGGGCCAGTCGATTGGCAAGCAAAATTGTGTGATATCGCACGGTTCGACTTTTCACTGAGTGAATATGTAAAGTTGAAGTCTATGCGGACAATCTCTCTTCGATTCAGGCCCTGGAGCTAATCATCACGCGTGTCATTCAGCAGTTACTACTCGAAATGCTTGAACGACCATCTGAGACGCAACCGCATACAACATTTGAAGATATAATATTAAAACAATAAATGCCAAAGAATGTTCTTTCGATTGATAATAAACGTTACCTATTAAATTTGAATTTTCTGTGATTAATTTTTAAAAAAGTAGAGAACCTCGAAATGAAACACTTTTTATGTGCAAAAGTTTGTATGAGACTCGAAATCAGACATTTAAAATCACTATAGATAATCAAATGTCAAGGTAGGGGTATATATGAGAGTTCATTAATTTTTTTGAATAATTATAATATTCGAGGCATTATTTTTTATTGTCAAATATTGGGGCTATGTCTTTATACTAGACTGTTTGATATTAATTAATTTTTCAGTAAGTAGAAGTCGAAAACTTTAAGAACAGTACATATTGTGCAAACTCTTCAAACGGCTTTTTATTTGCATTAAGGGACGAATGCCAAGAACACATTTATGATAGACTATTATACTTGCATTATACAGCTGAACAAGGCCAATGCCTTAGTCATATTGTACTGTTTACACACAGACAGCAGCGCGAAATTCGTTTGAAATATAAGCAAACTCATTTTATAATTTTAAGCTCACTTAACGGTTTATGAACTTTCGAGGTGCAGGCATTGTTCATGCCTCATTTACCATAAACGACCTAAAAATGTCAAATAGCTTAGCTTGTAAATATCTCCATCATTCATATGTAAATATGTACAGGTTGTAATGATATAGGCACACGATAATATCGCTGACACAAAAACGACTAAAATATTGTTAAGTAATGATAAAATTCGGCAGAATATAAATACGGTATATATATGGATACATATGGTAATATGGTATATCATTATCCTTATTCAACATGTATACATGCATGTGATACAATATGGCTACTTGTTTATGCATAAATTACGTACTCAGTTATTTGAAAACCGCGAGTGCAGACTCTATTGACGAGATTTGATCATTCCCTCAGTGTCTCCCAGTTAATAAGCTTTTATGTTGTCTAGATTTAAATTGTGAATTGAAATATTATTTGCATGCAAAACTTTAAATTGGAGAGAAAGACTTAGAGATTTATACCGAAAATCAGTTTTATAAAAGGTCAACTTACACATATATTATACATATGTAAATATGTAAATCAGAAACACAAAATCACAATGTAGCAAGAAAACAATTTATTTCAGATATACTTCGGACAATTAATATCAGAAGTCACGAAAGGATATTCAAAAATTCTTACAGCTGGTGGATCTTTGCTTGAGTGAGAATATATTCATTCTAATTTTATTTTGATATTTCTAAGCCTTATATACTATTTGGGAAACTATCTTAAGTAACTAAATATATTTGCATATGTGTATTGCAGCATATTGTTTATGCTACTTGATATGTTTTATGCTACAAGGGGTTGTTATCTGATCTGTAAATTTATGACTTGTGTTCCAAACATTTTTATTGTTATTGGATGCGCATTGCTTGCAAATATGTATGTATGAAAACAGATTTAAAAATAGATATTTATTTTTAATAGTATTTCGGCTTTGCTGATAAATAAGCATGTTCCCTGATATTTGAACAAAAATAATCTTCTCATATAGCAAAATGAAAGGTTTAAGCTGATGTTTAAACCAGAAATGAATGGATATTCAAAAAATATTTCTCTCATTTACACATAGATTTTCATGCACCCAAAGAAAATTGTGATAAGCAAAAGTTTAAAGGACAACAAGACATTCTGCCCTTCTGTGACCTTGCAAACTTTCTATACCATTCTGAAGCTAATACTTACGCAAATTATGTAGCTTCGGTATTTTTGGTGCAAAAAACTGTCGCCCTTACCTATTTTAGAAAAAGGCTTTTTTTCATAGACTCCTTTTTATTATTTTACCGTCCACGATTTACTAGTAATACATCTATAAGATTTCTATTAGTTAGATTATAACTATTAGCTAATGAGATATAGCATTTTTGTGAAGCAACTTGTTGAATGTGGGCTCTATACCGAGGTAGTCCACCATTTAAAAGAGATTTGCTAAGTTGGAAAGAAAGCTAAGAGGCGAAAGCTTCTGTGCAAAGTGTGTTTCTTGCAAGTTCATAATCTAACAAAAACCACAAATTATTGATTCTGAGGATTATTTGAGTGTTCTTTAATCGTAATAAAATCGAATTTTGCGTCGGTGTGTGACAATAGAATCATGGCTCCGACATTTCTGTCTTACGAGATTTATATATTTTGATAAATCTCGTAAGGTTCAGCCTGTGTTTGCAATGTAAGCAGAAAAAATATAATTATTTACGACATCATATTAGAAACCTCAAAAATAACAGTATTTCTCCACTATTTAATGAATCTTTAGGTTTTTTATACATATAAACCTTTTTCTTCAATCAATATATCTATTAAAAAAAAACCGCATCAAAGTTTTAAAGACTTCAGCATATATAGGGATATAGGAACAGAGAAAAGGACTCTGTTTTATACCAAGTAGTGATTATATTGTATATTCTTTGAATATTTAGTTCTTGTAAAAAACTCGTGCTTTTAGTCGTTTTAAGCCGTTTGTATCCAGCTATTTGATTTTCACTGTAATAATACTGTAACTGCCGACATCAAATTTTGCTTTAATTAAAATAACTTATTAAAAAAAATAACATATTTGCCGATAATATCTCATATATCGGCAAAAGTGTGATTTATTTTAAGTCAATTTTTATATTATGTATATTGCGGCTAAAAGAAGTATTGACCCAATCAGGAAAGGATTCTCTCGGAACTTCAATTATAAATCTGACACATTGACCCATATTTTTTATAAAAAGTCAGCTTTAAGTACTGTGATCCACACATTCGGCACCTAGAGGCTTTAACAGTTATTTAAAGGATATTATTCATGCAAAGTTTCTGGAAAGTGAAAAAGCTTAATACAATTTATAATCGTCTTATATAGGAAGTTGGCGTGGTTTTAGCCCAATTTCGCTCATTTTCACACTGGAACACATGGAATGTCAGATAAACTCTATACATACAAGTATATCGAATTTGGTTATAATTGGTCGTGCAAGTCCCGAGATATGTGATATCACCTAAAGGAGGACGGTGCCGTTTTTTCCATTCTGTCGGTAGGAGTTCTTATAATATGTTCTCTATGTGAATATGGTTGTTGTAGCTTTAAAGGTTTACGATACATTAAACCTGTTAAAGGGCGAGGCCCCGTCCACTTTTTCAAAATTTTTAGTCTACAGAGACCCCTTGCTACTGCGATCCTTGTGCCAAATTACAGTTCTATATCGTAATTTAATGTTCAGTTACGGCACTTTATAGGTTTTCGTTTAATGTGGAAGTGACAGTGGTACGATTGCGCCGATCTACGAACTCGTCCTTACTTTTTTGCCACGGAACAGTTTGTACAGTCGGACGGACGGGCAAACAAACAGACATCCGTATTTGAACTTGTATCTTCTTCTCGATTATTTATAATACAATACTATATCTATCTCGACTTCTTCTTCTTTACTGGCGTAGGCACCGCTTACGCGATTATAGCCGAGTCAACAACAGCGCGCCAGTCGTTTCTTCTCTTCGCTACTTGGCGCCAATTGGATATTCCAAGCGAAGCCAGGTCCTTCTCCACTTGGTCCTTCCAACGGAGTGGAGGTCTTCCTCTTCCTCTGCTTCCCGCGGCGGGTACTGCGTCGAATACTTTCAGAGCTGGAGTGTTTTCATCCATCCGGACAACAAGACCTAGCCAGCGTAGCCGCTGTCTTTTAATTCGCTGAACTATGTCAATGTCGTCGTATATCTCGTACAGCTCGTTCCATCGAATGCGATATTCGCCGTGGCCAACGCGCAAAGGACCGTAAATCTTTCGTAGAACTTTTCTCTCGAAAACTCTTAAGGTCGACTCATCGGTTGTTGTCATCGTCCAAGCCTCTGCACCGTATAGCAGGACGGGAATTATGAGCGACTTATAGAGTTTGGCTTTTGTTCGTCGAGAGAGGACTTTATCTTTCAACTGCCTACTCAGTCCAAAGTAGCACCTGTTGGCAAGAGTAATCCTGCGTTGGATTTCCAGGCTGACATTGTTGGCGGTGTTTACGCTGGTTCCAAGATAGACGAAATTATCTACAACTTCAAAGTTATGACTGTCAACAGTGACGTGAGTGCCAAGTCGCGAGTGCGACGACTGTTTGTTTTATGACAGGAGATATTTCGTCTTGCCCTCGTTCACTGCCAGACCCATTTCTTTTGCTTCCTTATCCAGTCTGGAGAAAGCAGAACTAACGGCGCGGGTGTTGAGGCCGATGATATCAATATCATCGGCATACGCCAGCAGTTGTACACTCTTATAGAAGATGGTACCTTCTCTGTTGAGTTCTGCAGCTCGAACTATTTTCTCCAGAAGCAGGTTGAAAAAGTCGCACGATAGGGAGTCGCCTTGTCTGAAACCTCGTTTGGTATCGAACGTCTCGGAGAGGTCCTTCCCGATCCTGGCGGAGCTTTGAGTGTTGCTCAGCGTCAGTTTACACAGCCGTATTAGTTTTGCGGGGATACCAAATTCAGACATCGCGGCATAAAGGCAGCTCCTTTTCGTGCTGTCGAAAGCAGCTTTGAAATCGACGAAGAGGTGGTGTGTGTCGATTCTCCTTTCACGTGTCTTTTCCAAGATTTGGCGCATGGTGAATATCTGGTCGGTGGTTGATTTGTCAGGTCTAAAGCCACACTGATAAGGTCCAATCAGTTTGTTGACGGTGGGCTTTAATCTTTCACACAATACGCTCGGCAGAACCTTATATGCGATGTTGAGGAGGCTAATCCCACGGTAGTTGGCGCAGATTGTGGGGTCTCCTTTTTTATGGATTGGGCATAGCACACTTAAATTCCAATCGTTGGGCATGCTTTCGTCCGACCATATTTTACAAAGAAGCTGATGCATGCACCTTACCAGTTCTTCGCCGCCGTGTTTGAATAGCTCGGCTGGCAATCCGTCGGCCCCTGCCGCTTTGTTGTTCTTCAGGCGGGCAATTGCTATTCGAACCTCTTCATGGTCGTGCAATGGAACGTCTGCTCCATCGTCATCGATTGGGGAATCGGGTTCGCCTTCTCCTGGCGTTGTACGTTCACTGCCATTCAGCAGGTTCTCCAGCCTGTGTTCCCTCCATAATTTAAGTATGCTTTGGGCATCGGTGACTAGAATTTTCGAGCATTACCCCTGTCGGCCAGCTTATCAAGCTCTTCGTACTCACGCATTTCGGCCTCTTTCTTTTTTTGTCTACAAAAGCGTCTTGCTTCCCTCTTCAACTCTCGGTATCTATCCCATCCCGCACGTGTTGTGGTCGATCGTTTTTGCGAGGTAGGCAGCCTGTTTTCTCTCCGCTGCGACACGGCACTCCTCGTCGTACCAGCTGTTCTTTTGCACTTTCCGAAAACCAATGGTTTCGGTTGCAGCTGGACGTAAGGAGTTTGAGATGCCGTCCCACAGTTCCCTTATACCGAGTTGTTGACGAGTGCTCTCAGAGAGCAGGAGTGCAAGCCGAGTAGAAAATCGTTCGGCTATCCGTTGTGATTGCAGCTTCTCGACGTCGAACCTTCCTTGTGTTTGTTGGCGTGCGTTTTTTGCTGCACAGAGGCGGGTGCGAATTTTGGCTGCAACAATATAGTGATCCGAGTCAATGTTAGGACCTCGGAGCGCACGCACATCTAAAACACTGGAGACGTGTCTTCCGTCTATCACAACATGATCGATCTGGTTGGTGGTTTTTCGATCCGGAGACAGCCAGGTAGCTTGATGTATCTTCTTATGCTGGAATCTAGTACTTCAGATAACCATATTTCGGGCCCCGGCGAAGTCGATTAGCCTCAACCCATTTGGGGATGTTTCCTCGTGGAGGCTGAATTTACCGACCGTAGTGCCAAAGATACCTTCTTTGCCCACCCTGGCGTTGAAGTCGCCAAGCACGATTTTGACATCGTGGCGGGGGCATCTCTCATAAGTGCGCTCCAAGCACTCATAAAAGGCATCTTTGGTCACATCGTCCTTCTCTTCCGTCAGGGCGTGGGCGCAAATCAGCGATATGTTGAAGAACCTCGCTTTGATGCGGAGTGTGGCTAGACGTTCATTCTCCGGAGTGAATGATAGTACTCGGCGACGGAGTCTCTCTCCCACCACGAATCCAACACCAAACTTGCGCTCCTTTATATGGCCACTGTAGTAGATGTCACAAGGACCTACTCGTCTCTGTCCTTGTCCCGTTCATCGCATTTCTTGGACGGCGGTGATGTCAGCCTTTATTTTCACGAGGACATCAACCAGCTGGGCAGCGGCACCTTCCCAATTAAGGGACCGGACATTCCAGGTGCATGCCCTCAATTCGTAGTCCTTATTTCGCTTGCCATGGTCGTCATCAAAAGGGGGGTCTCTCATCCGAGGCTGATTGTTGGTTTTCATTGGTGCGGTTTTTTACGTGGCGGGTCCCAAACCCAGCGCACAACCCTAAGTAGGGGATATTTCGCCTTCTCACTTTAGCTCGCCTTCAAACGGATGTTCTTAGGCTACCCAGAGGATACTTGATCAGAGACCGGAAGTCGTGAGCTGCTTGAGTCATATGTAAAAGAATCGTTTCTGGCCACTCCCAAGTGAATGGCGATCAGAGAACTTTCCTCACTTGCGTGAACTTCTACACATGACTCCATCCTCCAATCTATCTCGACTAGTTTTAGGTAATACAAACCGCTTACGCGGTTGTAGCCGAGTTAACAACAGTGCGGCAGTTGTTTCTTTTTTTCGCGAAGTGGCGGCATTTTGAGATTTCAAGCGAAGCCCGGTCCTTCTCCTCCTGGTCTTTCCTACGGAGTGGAGGTAATCTTCTTCCTCTCTTACCGCGGCGAGTACTGCGTCGAACACTTTCAGAGCAGGAGTGTTTACGTCCATTCGGATGACATGACCTAGCCAGTGAAGTCTATTATACTCTGTAGAAAAATTATTGTAAAAGTATAAAAATACGTTAGATAGCACTTCCTAACTTGGAATATCTTAATCAATGAAGTTTCTGCCTTTGATTTCAAAGTACTGTATGTGTGAGTAATTGAATATCTTAAGGAGTTATTTATATATTTATTTGGAAAGAAACAACATCTAATGAGAAACAATATCTAAGAGCTTCCCTCCAAAAAGACGTATTGCGGTCAGTGGCGTAGTTACAACTTCCGGCCCAAAGATGTTCTGCCGGCCCCCTTTATTTACCTACCTACAAGTTTCATGAGGTGGTTCGAACAGAAGTGAATATATACAAAATATCTTCGATATTAAGTATATAAAATTTAGGAACTAGAAGCCACGCAAGTTCTGAAGTTCCAAAATTCTCACAATAAGATTTTTGAGGAAGTTGATAGTATATTTACAAGACATCTTATTAAAAGCCATAGAAAAAAACCCATTTTTGCCCGAATTGGAGGTTTTAAGTACAATTTTTGAAAATTATGGAGAAATAAAAGTATTTGTTACATTCGAAGCATAGGGTAACTGTGAGAGTGACACGTCGTGACGACAGAGTAAAAATAAAGATACTGTTGCGATCAAAGCTAGAAAAGTGCATCTTTAAGTTCTATCACTATTTTTAAGAAAGATATAAGACAAATTCAAAGACTGAAGAGTATTCGAGTATAAATTAATATTTTTCATTGTTATTCAGATTATTACATTGTGAGTGTACAACTCTTAATCTTTTATTAAATTTTGTAAAAAAATTGAAGTATTTTTCTGAATATTAAAAACAGCGAAGATCGTTTTGCCGCCCCCAAGACGTTGCACTCAAATTTATACATTTACCTAACTTACATTAATAATAATTTTTACTATTCCGTTTAAAGCAGCAATTCCGCAAATACACCTGTATACACAATGTGATATATTGTATAGTACACAATGGAGATATAAATGCGGAAATTACATACAAGCACCTGTTGCAGAATATTGTTTACGAAACTGCGAACACAACATAGACAAAGCATATAGCTCTGATATAGCTCTTGAAAGCAAAGAGAGAATGAGATTGTTGTTCGAAGAGAATCGATTAAACGATGAGTTACCTGAATGAGCTGAAATTGAGCGTTTCATTCTGAGCATAAAATAGAGTGACTAGATGTACATTTCACAGCTGCTCTCAACTGAAAATGGGTTTCACTTAGAAAGAGAAATGATTATATTTGATAATAAGGGCAACCAAAACGAACTTAGAAAACCATGAATAAAACTTATGCCAAAAGTATTTTTATTTAAAACTTGGTAATCATATGCACTTACAATTTTTTTACGGCAGTTTTTTCTGCTATAAGGCCGAAACAACCGATTCGAAAATATATGAACAAAATATAAATAGTTATATGAAAGCTTACTTACTGCAGATAAAAGTACACGAGTGTCTTTATATTTCCTTTTATAATGTTTTCATGATATTCAGAATCACTTAAACATCGACGACACCGTACGCATTAATTTAAAAATACTCAATTTGTATTTAACTTGCGAGATAGCTCAAGAGGATAAAGCTAAGTGCATGTGTTTATGCTGCCTATGGAAGAGAGTATTAGAAAGTACTGGCCACTCAGCAAACCACTTTCATTTTCCTATACCAATACCAGCGCGTTTTCATAAATTTTGTTACTTTTTTTAAGTACTTTTTCTACTACTCTTTGCCTTTAGTAGCAGATTTGGTATGTTGATTCCAACACCAACAGAAGTAATAATTTCTCATTCGCCACGGTGTGCTAAAGTCAGAAGCGATTCGATGGCGACGATTCAGTACGTCGGGATGCCTTTAGCACAGCGGATGTGAAGAAGGTAGTCAGAGGAAAGCAATCCGTTAGTTAAAGAAATTCTCAAATGCGGTAGGTCAAAGCAATATATTGAAGAAAGTGAACAGTTTGCGTTTCTGCCAATTAATAATTTTTTACGAAATGTGTTGCAAATTAAAAAAAATATTTTTTCACACCTGTGAATGATAAAATTCGAAAGAGTAATAAAAATTATCGTTAAGCAACAATTATTTAAAAAAAGCGAAAATTTATAGCAGTGTTAAGTTTAAACAAAATTTTATTAGAAGAAAGTAATTTTGTGTATTTTTGGTGAAGAATAAAATGTAAACTAATAAAATGCTCAGAATTTACCACTGAGAAAATTGTAAAAATGTCCGTCTTCAAGGCGGTTAAGTGCTGTGAAGTGGATTTCTCAGAGGCATAAGGAAAATATTCAACAGTGTCGGTATGTTTCTTACTATACAAATATAATAAAGTGGTGTTATTTTCAGCAAAAAATCGTTTATATTAAAAAAAGAATTAATATCTTCGAGGTGTTAATAAGGTTACGTGTGAAAGCTGCTGTAATTTACTGTTAGTGAATTCATAATTTATGCATAACAACAAGGAGTGCGAAAAGTTGAACTTTTTATTGACGTCAAGTAACAATCTGCAATCAGCCAGTGTAATAATGTAAACAAATCTCATGCTTAACCCCTTTCATATATAATTTGCATAATGTCTGCGAAATGTTTTTATAGCGACTTCAATTGCTGTTTGTGAAAGTTTTGCCTGCTGACGTGTTGGCTGTTTTTTGCACATACAAGAATGCAGAATAACAGTAAATAGAAAACCCAAAAAGTGAGTGTTACAAAAGAGCAATATCATTTTGTTGTTATTTTTTTAGTAATTGAAATATATTATACTTATAAGTTATATAAGTGTAAAAAGCTGAACAATTTGGGGAAAGAAATTTAAATCAAAATCAAAATGATTAATTATTTTTTCACATCAGAAATTTATGTGCAACCTAAACGAAGAACTCTTACTTTTAAAAACTGTCAAACGTCGAAATTCACTTTGAAATATAATTAATTATAATAATTATTAAAGCATCGTATGATTTGTCCAGTAATCTGTGCAGTCTATAAAAAATTTAAAAAATAAAAATTTTATCATAAAAAACTTAGTAATGTATTTTTTCAATTCATCCGCCATTCCTGTATATAAATATAATAAAGCTGAGCTAGAGAAAAAGTTTTTCCAACAATTGTGTTAACAAAAAATGAAAAAAAATTGTATCAAAAAGTTTGAAAATAGCAATTTGATAATTAATAATAATTTCATATTTCCGGTTATTACACTTTGATTTTCAGTACGAAAATATTTTTACCATCAGCCGTAGCAACAGATAAAAAGTATTTGAACCAAACAAGGACCAAAAGTAGTAATAAATTTTGTTCCAAGAAATTTACTTTGCCATGGAAATCGTGGAAAATGCAAATGTGTTTGAATTTAAGAGCAACATCTAGATTTTCAGTGTTAAAAGATCCGTGGCAATCAGAGACAGAAATTATTAAAGAAGGTAATCAAAGTGCTTCTGTAGTAGCGTAAGAAAAGTCATATAAGAATATTAACTTAAGTTTGAGTCCGAACCGTTGGCGTTCTGAATTTCAAAAGTAACAAAACGGAGCTATTCGAAAAACAAGGAAGCCGATAGACATGAAATTCTTGTTCATGGCTTCTTATTCATAGCTTCTTAAGTTGCCGAACATTCAAAGCAAAATGTTTGAGTTTTATATGGAATATGTTTCACAGCGTTATTTACAGAATTGTGAATAAGTATTGAAGTATACTATTTTACCAAAAATATCGGTCAATGTGTGAGATACATAATTGAAATCAGGACAAAACTTGAGAACTTGTTCTAGCCAAATTTCAGCATTTTCAAACATCCGGTTGACTTTATTCTTCTTCTTTGCTGGCGTAGATACCGCCAGTCGAGTTAACAACAGTGCGCCAGTCGTTCCTCTTCATTAAATTTAGTCTCTACAGTTATGTTTAGGAAAAATATATATTATTTAAGCATGATTTTAATACATAAATTTTGGAGGTGTGAAGTAAAATATAGTTATTAACTGAAATGACCTATAATAAAACTTAATCAAATACCAAAACTGATTATTATTTATTCAAAATTTTGTTGAAAAATTATTTTTGAATTATTTCGCAAAATTTTTTTTTTTTTTTTTGAATATAAACCTTTACCTTTGCCAACACCTAAAGGTACTGCCCAAGCTTTGTTCCTTGCAAGTTGCTAAGCTAGATTTAATAATATTCTACATGTAAGGCTTGATTTAATCATGCTTCGAGTCCATTTCATTTTATTATATTTATACCTTATGTTCTCTTCTACTTGGCAATAAGCTCTGCGGCAGCCGACAGCTTAAGTTTTCCAAGTATACTAGAATGTTTGCTAATGTGTTTGCCACTCTGCCTCTGTTTACTTGTATACTGAGCTTTTCTATTGCCATAAGAAAACTTATAAATCTACTTCATATCACTTTCATAACTCAAGCAATGCCCGATACTTCTTTCACATTTTGGATGCATTATTGTGAGCTTTATTTTCGCTTACCCGCATTAACGCTGAAATTACAATCCTTTAATATTATATTATGGCGGTAAGGTTTGTATTTAGTATAGTTTATAAAGGAACTGTAAGAGTGTTGCGTATTTGAAGTCTTCGAAATTTATTTCAAAAAAAAAGAAAGTATTTACTATATTCCCTGCTACTTTTTGCATTAAATCATTACATTGGGATTTTAGGTTAAACATACATACATACATACATATATTAAGTATTCAGATTCGAAAAACAGATGTTCAAATAAGATATATGAGCTTATCAATAAAAGCGTAGTTATTTTTTGGGACAGAAAAGTTTATCCCGGAAAAATTAAGTTAATTGCAAAATAGAAGATAACATACGAAATGATATGAATGTACAAAATTTTTTAAGTAAGAAATAACATAATTTTTTACATAAATATAATTAGCAAGAGTCCCTTCACAAGGCCAACAGAATGTTTCCCCTAAACATAAGTACGGAATACGCGGACTTGATAAGCTGACAATCGACACTGTCACTTCGTGGTGACGCTGTTAAAATTTCGCTTTGACATGTTTGTCAAATGGTAAGTTTTTTTCTATCATCAATATGTTTACTTATGAATAATCACCATGGTAATAATTTCAGTATCGCCAATTTTTAAATAAATTACTGTTATTTATTGCAGCAACTTGACTCAAAATAATTTCCTGTCCTGTCGTAAATAACAAAAAAATAATTGCTGCAAGTTTATTGCTACTGATTCATAATGGCAGATAGCTTTCTTGCCACCAGCGACCACACCAAGCTTGTTGCTCATTTTAAGAATACCAATGTTTGGCGTTCTGTTTATCATGCTTTCGCTGAGTCCGCGGAATATCTTCACTCTCATTTTCCTCCACTTTAATCGCCGTCATAATAACTTATATACCATGTATTATGTATATGACTGCACTCAGTGATAAATACAGCCATAATACGTGCAGTAATATGTATGTATGAGTGGAGAGTAGATTTCTTTTTCGATTATTTTTGTGTTTTTGTTTCAAGACAGAACCCTTTTTATGCTTCATGAATTCTATTTAATTTATTTGCGTACACATGCGGCGAATTGTTTCCGATCTATTGCTCAAACAGTTCGTGGCAAGTATTTGTCAAATCTGAAATATTATTTCAAACCCTTTGAATACACTGGAATATATGTATGTAAATATAAACTGCGAAGTATTATATGTTTACTTTTTTTAGGTGACTGCCAAATAGTCCAGAGTTTTAGTTAAAATGAGTGAACTCCGATTTGGCTTTCATTTCCCTGGCTGATCTTTCTAATTCTCTTTAATATCGATACGGAAGCGAAACTCAAGTTGAAGGTACATAATATTTTCTAGACAAAAGTTCTCTCACTACCCGCCATGACAAAAAACTGCATAAATCATTCAGGAATATTTATACACTCAGCATTACCTAAGAGTAGTTCGTTAAATATTGTTCATATCGCGAGAAATATTCAGTCCATTCACGAAATTAAGATCAGGCGGGTCACTGGGTCTGGAATTTCGATGCACAGAGGAAACTCTTGCACCTGTCTCACTCAATCACAGTAATGTATATTAAATTTTGTTTTGTAACTTTTGAAATAAAATATTTTTTGAATTTTTTTTGTTTTCGTCTTATTAATAGTGTTCAGTGATATACGAGCACTCATAGGACTGGTATAGTAGCAAAACTCTCTCAAATTAAGCACCACCAGAAAAAGCACTTATTCACATAAAAGCACCCATTGTCCGCCCTCAATTACGAACTACAACCTACAGATGTACATATATATATTTTCTCGCTGCTTACATATTTAAGTATATACTAAACATATACATATATAGGCTCTTTCTTCGCTAATCAAATGTCCGCCCTACATGTTCTTCTGGGCTGTCGCTGAATTTTCAAGTGCAATGTTGCCAAGCCGTTGAATTGGTTGATGCTACAGCAACGAGTAATTTGAAAGCATAACAAAGTGATATGGAACTGGATTTTGAGCCGGTGGTAATACCATGCAACTTCTCACTCTCCGCCTATAGATCGATTAAATCTTCACCATTCATGTATAGGATCGGATTAAAACTATAGCTCGCAATTGCAGCTTATTACATTTTCGAACCACTAAACCGAAAATATTTGTGTTGAGCTAAATTTTCTAGTGGGCGTGTTGTCCTTAAATATATCAATAGACAAACGCAAATAAAGTAAATTATCGAACAATGGTCTACAATACTCAACTGAGTTTGATTCAATTTGTCTCGGTTCATTATTTCAGCAATAAATTTAGTAATACCTATATTGTGGTAGGAAAGTACTAAATATATATATATTCCCTTATATCTAAATTATATATAATACTCTGAAAAGCATAGCGTTGGTTTCATAACCTAAATTAATAGTTTTGTGTAAATATTTTACTATACAAATGAAAGTGAGAAGAAGAAAAATCATGAAAATATTTTAACCCACAACTGTAAACTGAAGAACGAAAAGTAAAATACTAAACCAAAATTAGACAATTTAACTAATGGAACAAATAACAAGTAACCAAACAACTAAGTAAAATTACGCAATTTTTCTTTCTGTTGTTACACAGTGTAATAATGGATGCTACTCAGACTCTATTATGATTGAGTGATGTCCAAGTGAGCTTGAAAATTGATGTAATTGCTGTATTGATAATAGGTTGGCTATCATAATTATTGCAGTGACACATATTAATGGTTTGTCAAAAAAGTCTTGCGGTATTTTTATACTCTCGCAACAAAGTTGCTAAGGAGAGTATTATAGTTTTGTTCACATAACGGTTGTTTGTAAGTCCTAAAACTAAAAGAGTCAGATATAGGGTTATATATACCAAAGTGATCAGGGTGACGAGTAGAGTTGAAATCCGAATGTCTGTCTGTCCGTCCGTCTGTGCAAGCTGTAACTTGAGTAAAAATTGCGATATCATGATGAAACTTGGTACACGTATTTCTTGGCTCCATAAGAAGGTTAAGTTCGAAGATGGGCAAAATCGGCCCACTGCCACGCCCACAAAATGGCGAAAACCTAAAACCTATAAGTGTCATAACTAAGCCATAAATAAATTAGGGAGGGGCATATTTGGACGTAATTTTTTTGGAAAAGTGGGCGTGGCCCCACCCCCTAATAAGTTTTTTATATATATCTCGGAAACTACTATAGCTATGTCAACCAAACTCTATAGAGTCGTTTCCTTCAGTCATTTCCATATACAGTTCAAAAATTTAAGAAATCGGATAATAACCACGCCCACAAAGGTCATGTTGAAAATCACTAAAATTGCGTTAACCGACTAACAAAAAACGACAGAAACACTAAATTTTCCGGAAGAAATGGCAGAAGGAAGCTGCACCCAGGCTTTTTTTAAAAATTGAAAATGGGCGTGGCGTCGCCCACTTATGGACCAAAAACCATATCTCAGAAACTACTCTACCAATTTCAATTAAATTTGGTATATAATATTTTTTTAACACCCTGATCAAATGTACGAAATATGGGTGAACTCGGTTCACAACCACGCCTTCTTCCAATATAACGCTATTTTGAATTCCATCTGATGCCTTCTCTGTATAATACATACATATAAATGAAAATACAATTCAGTACTCAAAGTACACAAATTGATATAATCTAATTAATTTTACAGCAAAATAAAAAAATATGTAAATGACGGATAATGATGTCTCGATTATCACTTTATCATGCGAGAGTATAAAATGTTGGGTGACACCCGAACTTAGCCCTTCCTTACTTGTTATTGAATCAATTCGTGTGGCACTCATACATCGAGCTTCTTAGTGACAAGCATCAAGCATCTTCAAATGGTTTATTACGGTTCTATGACTACTATGCCGGTCTCTTTCGACCAATTCAGCGATTTTATCACAATTTTCGACGACAGGTCTTCCGGAGCGTGGCGCATCTTCGACCACCTCTACACCAGAACGAAAACGTTGAAACCATCGTTGTGCGGTGGAAATGGAAACTGTATCGGGTCCATAAACTGCACAAATTTTATTGGCGGCTTGAGATGCATTTTTACCTTTGTCGTAGTGGTACTGTATATGCCGTATTTTCTCTTTATTTTACTCCATGTTTGCGATGCTTTAACTCACGAACGACTTAAAAGAAACGACAATCGATCAAACACGTGTTAGCGCGTGAAATGAGCTTTCCAGAAAGGTATAGCATGATCCGATGCGACGAATAAAACTAGAACTACGCGCTTTCAACCTAATGTCTATTGAGATTCATTGGTCATTTTGAGCAGTTTTTACAGAAATATATTTTATAATAGTTTAGTTCACCTAACGGTTATGTGTATCACCTAAAACTAATTGAAATAAATATGTAGTTACATATTTATACATGATCAGCTTCACAACGGATCCATAGCCTGGACGCCGAAACTTCCCTGTGTATTTTTTGACGCTACAACAAGATAGTAGTCCGAGTCGATGTCAAGGACACGATTTAATGCCGTCCATCTATCACAACAAATCCCTAATAACATCAAGTTCTGGTTTGCCGACACCTGAAGAGTTTTCCTGGCTTTGATCCTTCCAAGTAATTATATACTTCGCATATTTTTCGAATCGGTAACTTTTTTTTTCTGTAAGTTGGTAGTACTGTTATCTATGATTTTCATTAGTATTTGAGATTAGCATCGTTTTGTGAGGCTCTAAAAGTGAATTCTTCGATTTTTATTATGTCTAAATTTATTGAACAGCGAATTCTGATAATGCATCATCTCATACTGCATTGGTTATTTGTGATAGTTTCGCCACCTTTTCAACTAATACAGTGCCGCAACCACCGCATTCGCCTGATTTATCTTCATGTAACTTTCGGCTATTGAGCAAATACACATGATCAGTCCGAGGACACCGTTTTGACTCCATTGAGGATGTAAAAGTTGAATTGAAGAAAGCTCTGATAGTCATCACGCCGGAGGGTTTTTCCAAGTGCTATGATGATTGGAAAATTCGTTGGCATAATTGTATTTTCAATTTGATCACAGTAGTATATCGGCCTCTCACATTGGCTCAATGAAAATAAAAGAGCGTGTTTTACTCATAACAGTGTATCTTTGTGCCTAAAATAGATACATTTTAGCAAAAACTTGACCGAACCTCTATATATCTAATATCAGGATTTTCGAACTTCTGGCTGACTTTATTCTATATGATTGGTTTTGACTGAAATATGTATGTCCATTATTACCATATGTTTTGTAAAGTCATGTCACGCTTTACACTTATCCAAACTAATTGTTCTAAGATACTAATCCACTTAGAGTTGTCACCACTTGAAAGGATTAACTAGGAGATATTAATTGACAGCGGTTGTTGTCACACTTAATGATATTTGCTCATCTTTAAGTTTGCTTTACACATATGGTATAAATATACACCCACACGTAGAGCATTGCTATATTATAGTATGTACTTATAAAACAGTGAGTCATCAGCAATACAAAGGCGTCCAATACAATTAATTTACATGTGACTATATTTAATTAAATTATAAACCCTTAGCTTACGCGAGTGAATCGAAGGCATCAGCTCGAATTAAATGCTCTCATCTAAATATACGTTCATACTTAGGTACTGTGTACTATGTATATATCTTAACGGGTAAGTTTTGGTGCTTTTTAAGAGCCATAAATCGTGGGATAAGTTCATTTGGAGACTACATGGTAATTTCTGTATTATAAATAACATTTAATATAATATTCCAACTCCTACGCCAAACTACATATCAGTTAAATTTTTACAAATTAGGAACCAGCAATAAATCAGTCAAGAAATGTTTAATTGAGTTGCCAGTGCCTCAAAATTTTTTATAGTCTTACCGTTTACAACCTTGTTATATGTATAGTATGATCCTCAACGACATCAAATATTAATATCTTCAGTAGTTTTCTAATGATATACGATACAAACTAAAAATGGCTAAATTAAAGATGAGTTATTATTAGATGGCGCCACCAGGGGGCGCTAGATTCAAAAAGTACTGTTTACTTTGGAACGGACCTTGTATAATTGTTTTCTTATCAATCGACAAATTAAGTAAGACGGAATTTAAGTGTTACTTTTTTAAGAAAATGTATATTGCATATACACCCAAAAGAAAATGTCAATGAAATTACTTCATAATTTTGCTATTTATCAGCAATTCACTTATTTTTTAAGCAGCGTCAGAGAACAAAACGAAAATACAAAATTAAAGATATCTCATGCACAAATGAAGACGAATCGTCGATCTTGACGAAGTAAAAGTTGATCTAAATACTCCTAAGATCTGCCAAATCGGAGTAACAATCTTATTTACATGAAATAGACGTTTAAAATTTTGAATCCACTGTTTTTGCAAAAAGTTGAAATACCCAAATGCAAGCGTGCTCTGGTAGTAATCATAAAACAATTGAACATGAGAAAGCAAATATTATTCCATAGACACACATTTGCATATACGAATACATCTTTACTTAATGAGAATATGTTTGAAGTGTGCGTACTCGTGAACGTTCGAATCGCACACTCTCGGTGGAATTGAACAGGCCGCCAACACAAAGCATAATGCGTAAACAATGCAGTCGCGATAGACTTCCAAATGCAATCAGAAAGTTTTGAGCAAAACAAGTGTTTGTCATATCAATCGATACAAGAATTTTTCAAAAGTTGGGGAGAGTGGAGTTGCATTGATGGGATGTAGTCGGCATAACTAGACAATGATACGACAAACGCTATTAAACTGTAGTCGGTCACCAAAGCAATCGTAAATGATAAGCAAGCACTCATGGAGCATTTAAATATAAAAGTTGCTTACCGACGGTAGTTGGTTAGATAAGCTCCACATATCGGCAGATATACGGCGTTCACTATAACGGTAATCCCATAAATATCACAGAAGTTAGCGGTTGTGATGGGACTAGAGAGAAGAGTTTTAGCTTAGCTTCCGGCAAAACTGAATATTCTTCTTTTATGCTAGAAATATAAATAAAGGATTGAGAGGGTATTATTTGTAATGACCCCATCTCCACTTTTCTAAACATAATGGTGTCGACTGGTCCACATAGTACCTTCGTAAATCATGCGATTTTCAGGATTTATTTTTTATTAGGTGTAAGTCGTGACTGTGCAATTAACGGGTGATCCAAGTAGAGGTACTTTTTTTGTATTTTTTGACCGATCAGGCGTGACTCGTGTCAAGCAGTCGTATTATTTTTGTTCAGTAATGTTAGGCATTTCAACGTGGAAAGACTATAACGCCTGAACAATGTTTACAAATCCAAATGTCTTAAGTTTATCTAAATACAAAAATGAATCGCAAAATGTGTTGCTAAGTGCACAACTCAACAACGCCTGTACCAATTTGGCCAATTCTTTTTTCTAAATGTTCGATAAGTTCAAAGAAGGTTTTTACGGCAAGAAAAATTCGAATAAATGCCGCAAACCCCTAAAAACGGTCGTTTTCTTTTTCCCATACAAACGAATTAATGTATGTTTAGTAGTAACGCTAACAGAACGGCTGCACTAATTTAATGAAATTTTCGGAAGTTGTTCATTGTGGATTGGGAAAGGTTTAGAAGTAACAAGAAAAAACGTTAACTTCGGCTGCATCGAAGCTAATACCCGTATACCCTTCACAGGTGCATTTCTTTTAGTAACTATGTGTTTAGTTTATGTGGAAGCTATATGCTATAGTAATTCGATCTGAACAATTTTTTCGGAGTAACCCTTGTCAAATTTCGTGAAGATACCACGCCAAATGCGAAATTTTTCCATAAAAGAACTTTTTTCCGATCGTTCGGTTTGTATGGCAGCTATATGCTATAGTTAACCGATCTGAACAATTTCTTCGGAGATTATATTGTTTCCTTAGAAAATAATCCATACCAAATTTCGTGAATATATCTTGGCAAATGCAAAAGTTTTCCATACAAAAACTTGATTCCGAGCGTTCAGTTTCTATGGCAGCTATATGTTATAGTGGTCCGATATCGGCCGTTCCGACAAATGAGCAGCTTCTTGAAGAGAAAATGCCGTTTGCAAAATTTCAGAAGGATATCTTAAAAACTGAGGGACTAGTTCGCATGTATACAGACAGACGGACATGGCTAAATCGACTCAACTCAATATACTGATCATTTATATATGTATATACTTGTACTTTATAGGATCTCCGACGGTTCCTTCCGGGTGTTACAAACTTCGTGACAAACTTAATATACCCTGTTCAGGATATACAAATACCTTATACTTTGCATGAGGAAAATTCGAAAATTGGAAAATTGGATAATTCCAAAAAGTAACTTTTTTCCAAACACATTTTTTTTTTTCAATTTATTTAACTGTTTGTTTTGTTTTTCAATATTATGGTTTGTTAATTATTTGAATCGTTCAATTTCGGATTATTATAATTATGTGTGTTTCACACAAAGCAATACATTACAGATTGAATTTGTTACGAAGCCACGAAGAGGTCGCGCTAATATCGGTCGGCGTTCTTTTTTCCATCCAAGAAGTACTCCCAGGATGTGATGACATACTCGCACGTGCGGAATTATGGATCGGGGTCAATCAGCAAGCGATCGTCACGATGTCCCAGCACGAATTTTCAAGCAACAGTTACGATGTTTCATGGACTTTATCTTGGAGTAATGTAGGTATATGTGATGCTGTTAGATGCTAGATGTACTCTGTTGAGTGGCTAAAGAGAGGTTTGCCGCACGCACACATTCTTCTTTGGATGGTGGATGGTGGTTGCACCAGATGATATTGATCATAGCATTTCTGCGGAAATTCATAATGCAGAGAAAGATCCAGTATCATACGAAGTGATGAAAACCAATATAGTTCATGGACCTTGCGGACATCACAATCCCACTTCGGTTTGTATGTCTGACAATAAATGCACGAAACACTATCCACTATCCACGGGCTCAGACTGTTGTGCGTCTCGCACACTTTTCGCGAAGATTATTTCGACATGACAGCCTTCACATTCCTGTCAATTATGGGATACGAAAAAAATGACACTGCCGATGACATTTAACATTGTATTGGCTAAGAATTGGAAATGGGCAAATTTCGGTTGATACTTCCAGTCATTTGAAATCAATTTCATTTGCCTTTTGTCAATTCACTTCAACGAAAGATGAAATCATTATGTATAATTATCCGAACATTGGCAAAATTATCGTAACTGCAATTACTTCAGTGCACGCTCAATTTTAGCTGCCAAAAATAACGATGTTGTTGACTTAAACTAAAAGATTCAAAGTCAAATTCCGGGAGACTTGCGCTCATACAAATCTATCGATCGTCATGACAATGAAGACGACGCCGTGAGTTATCCAGTGGTATTTCTACGTTCTTTGGACAGGCTTGGTATGCCATCGCATCATTTGCGTCTCAAAGTAGGATCCGTCGTTACTATGTTTCGCAATCTTCATGCGCCGAAACTGTGTTATGGAACCCGACTGATTGTGACGCAGCTTTCGTATGCAAGGGGACAGCCATTTCCGTTCAAAAGTATTCAGTTTCCAAGGAATATTGCATTTGCGATGACAATAAACAGATCACAAGGATAATCGCTAGAAAAGTGTGGCATAAATCTGGGAATGCTGTGTTTTTCACAGAGACCCAAAAAATAAGGTGACATTGTATTTATTTTGAAAATTCTTTATTTATTTTTCCAAATCAATTTCATCCCCTTCAAAGTAATCCCCTCCCGATGCAATGCACTTATGCCAACGGATTTTCCATCTTCGAAACACTGGTTGTAGTCACTTTCCGCGATGGCCTTCAGTTCCGTCTTCGCTGCGGCTTGAATCTCCTTTATCGTATAAAAACGGTGTCCCTGGAGCAGTCTTTTGAGCTTGGTGAACAGCCAGAAGTCTCACGGCGCCAGATCAGGTGAATACGGTGGTTGCGGAACAATATGGGTTGAGTTTTTGGCGAAATGATCTCGAATTACGATGGCAGTATGGGATGGTGCATTATCGTGGTGTAAAAACCAAGAATCGTCTTTTCACAATTCCGGTCTTTTTAGGCGGATAGCGTTAGGCAAACGACGCATAACGTTCAAATAATATTCCTTGTTGACTGTTTGACCGGTTGGAAGGAATTGATAATGCACAACACTACGATAATCGAAGAAAACAGTCAACATGACCTTGATTTTTGAGCGACTTTGGCGCGATTTTTTTGGTCTCGGCTCTCTTTTGGCTAGACATTCGCTCGTTTGATCGGTTGTTTTGAGGTCGCAAGCCTAGATTCAAGTCTCACCGCCAGTTATAAAGTATTTCATGACACCCTAGTAGTCGGAAAGCATCGTTTCACACACTTCAACGCCACGCCTTTTTTTCGGTACCAGTTGAGATTTGACGCGCTTGAGGCCCAAAACATCCCTCAAAATGGTATTAGCTAAGTCTTTCGATATGCCAATTTCATCAGCAAGGTCTCTAATTGTTAATCGACGGTTTTTCAACACCAAATCTTTGATTTGTTGAACGTGGGCTTCGTCGGTTGAGGTTGATGGTCGCCCTGGACCCTCTTCGTCTTCGACACGTTCACGGCCGGCTTGGAACTCACTATACCACTTGTAAAAATTTTTTTTAGACATAGCCTCATCACCAAAGGCTTTCTGCACCATCCTCAACGTATCCGCAGCAGAAAATTGATTCCGTAAACAAAAACTCACTTTTAGCAGCTCACAAAACGACACGTATCTCAAACACTAATGAATGTTTTGACATGAAATTTGACATAAATGCGACTGACAGTACTACCAACCTAAAAAAATAAAAATAGTTCTCCAAGTCCTTCGACGCGCGCAGTTTAAATTCAAATATCACCTTATTTTTTGGGCACAGTACCCACCACAGTGGGGTGTTCTTGAGTTCGAAACTCATCTTCTCTGTAGATTTACACACCAGAAAAGAAACCAAAAACTTTTGTTTATCAAGCTGCGCTACATTAAAAATAAAAATGTAGAAAAATTGCAAATAAAATGATTTTCAACAAAATATAAATTCAACTTTCTTTTCATTTTAAAACATATAATTTCACGCAGGACAACGGCTGCGGGGTCAGCTGGTTTTAGATAAAACTTTAGGTATTTTATTTTTCGATCGAGACAGCCAAAATTTGCTTGGTCAGCTAGTTGAGTATAAATAAAACAACAGCTGTCAAAACTACCAACTTCGGAAAAAATTGTTAAAAACAACACCCGTTGTAATTCATAGAGTCTCCGCCGTTTCCTTCCAGGTTTCACACTTTTCATGGCAAACTTGATGTACCCTGTTCAGAGTATTATATATGAATTTATTTATAATGCCCATTTACAAAATATTTTATGTATTGATATCCTTCGGGCGGTAAAGCAATGGGTTGGAACTCAACCATTCTAACTGGACATGTGAATGGTTCCTCTTTGACATATTTTTGGTGTATTTTTATTGCAAAAATATAATAATTTCATTCACAGCATGACATGACAGCCCGTCAAGTTGAAACCAGTAACCGTCAAAACATTTTTCAAGCAAATGAAGTACATAAACTTTTTCTTTTTATTTTAGTGCTCTTTTATGCTTTTGGTCATGATGTACTCGTAGGTCTGTGCTTTACAGAATTGAGCACTCCATTCTATTATTGGACGATAATTGCTAGCCAAATATGCAACAAAATTTAATGGCTGTTTTCAAAATTAGGCGTGACTATTTCAATTCTTTGCTAGAGTTGTTCTAAATTAAGCTTGCCAAGATATATCTAACCAACTCAGTTGAATAGTTAAGTCAAAGTTATTCAAACAACTGTGCATTATTAGTAATAAATTGTGAATTTTTGGTAAATAACTGATTAAATTTTATTATCGCTTAGTAGTTTGCTAATTGATATGTGCAGTGAGGCGTTTCCGAAAACAATATTTTATAAAAACGCAAATAAATAGCTGATTGGGATGCGGCTTGATTGCCTAGACGACTGCTGATTAATTTTTTCCAGTGTCTATAATTAGTTTGTCAACTTTAGCAGATGTTAAATGCTATTTGAGCCTTTTGACTTTGAGAGTCTACTGAAAAGTAAATTAATAAAGCTTAGGCCTTCCCTTCTTTCGCCCAGCGTAGGCTGCGCATTGCTCATATTGTCAGTAGTTCTTAAATCTGGACAGCTATTGCAATGTTGGAAGCTATAAATAAAATTAATTTAAGATAATTTTTTTTCCACAACCGTTGATAAATTCTTATATCCAAATTGTAAGGAAATTTTTTCAAATAGATAGCGGATAGATTTATATAAAATTTCTAACAAAAATATGAAAAAACATGAGTCGAGATGAAGATTCACCAAGGAAAAAGCCAAGAACCAATAAAAAAACTTGCAAATATTTTGCATGAAAACTACAAAGTAAATACGGTTGTTATTCGCTTCTTGAAACGATAACACCTCTACGAGAAGTATTGATTAAAATTTTGTGCGAGGCCAGCCATTTTATAATAAAAAGCCTTTCTACACATAAAATATATAACAAAATGGAAGGTTATTAGTTTGAATAAATGAATAATATAATAGACTAATGACCAGTCATTGTTGTAATTGCTTCTAAAATATCAATGGAGATTTTTCCATACAGAGACTATGATAATAAGCAATTGCACAGCATTAATGTATTCTGAGCTAAATCTAAACATTTTCTAACTTTGTTTTATTTACGCTTGTATTGACATATCCTTCATATGGAAGCGTACATATTAAAGTCATAAATACAATCGTTAAAGATACTAATTATTGCAAATTAATTAGTATTTCTCTTCCTAATAAGCTTAATGTGCTGTTACGTATACGCCATGGCCTACCTACCCTCCCAACGCGTCTGAACGGCTTTTTGAAGCCGCAGTGAAAGTATAACGGCACATTTGAGTCACCAATGATTGAATTGGCCAAAAAAATTGAACTACTGTAATTCAAATGAAAAAATAATATTTTATCAACAGAAATTCTAAACTACTTATGTCTAAAAAAATCGAATTAAAATCGCTTATTTGTAGACTTTCTACAAAATTAAAAAACTCTTATCTTATTAGCGAGTTTCTATCTTATTTAATTCAGTAATTATTATCATTAATTTCGAAGGAATATATAATCGGATTAAATTAGAAATTACTCAATTCGCCGAATTCTTTGTCTCGCTTATGTAGAATCAAAAAATTTACGACAGATGACGCTATACTATTTATAGTGTGTTTATTTAAGTTGTGTATTAGTAGATTTGCTTGCAAGTTTGAGGCAAAACAGCTAAACCTTTTTTGTTTACACATTCATATTTTTATTGCCTTTACACTGCACGCACAATAATGTATGTATGTGCTTACAAATATACATGTATAGCGTTGCAAGCGTCTCTATAATTACTTTTTTTTACAATTGAATTCTATGCCGACACCTGGAAGTTAACTCCAATTTCGTTTTGTACAATGTTTGCAATGTAATTACTGTAGCAAGTATGTATGTGTGTATATCGTGTGCACAGTAGTACTGGAGAGCTTATAGAAATATATGTACATAAACTAATATACATAAGGCGACTAGGTTAAAATTAGAATAATTGAAAATATTTATTTGAAAAAAAAAAAGAATTGTGATTTAATGATGTCATATGTCAGGTTATAAAATACATTGGGAAAAAACGTCCTGAAATTGTAATGAAATTCCACGCATAAATGATATTTCAAAAAATGTTATATTCTAGGTTGACAGATCTGTCCTTGACTACTAACATATTGAGAAGATCGCCTGGAGTTAGAAAGAATCTTAACAGTTCGCAAGATTCATCCAAAACATAAAATTTTAAATATTAAAAGGTAAGAAGAGTTTTTGATCATGATATCTAAATTTTTACTAAATCTGTAGCTTGCATGAACCGACAGATGAACGTAGGGACAGACAGATAGTAACTCAAATTTAAACTCATATCTTCATCCAGATTATATTTTATATACCATATTAAAACTCCACATCTAACTCAATTCATTTTAGGTGATACATACAACCGTTAGCAGAAGAAAACTTTTATAATCTGCAGCAAGATGTTGCAAGAGTATAAAAATGAATGTTTGTCTGTACGTCCTTTACAGAACCGTAAACTTTGCACTTGATCATATGGCTCATTCTTCTCCGAAACAAAAATCCACAACGACCTTGTAAAGGAACCAGACTTTCAGTCATGAACAAATTCGTCGAGGCAACGATTTCGACTATGCCATTCGAATTCAAACGTTTATACATAGCTCCCAACATCACCCATTTTCGCAATGACTATGACAAGGACAATCGTTGCATGTGTGTGGATTAAATTAAGAGAATCCATGTTTCTTTCATGGACAGTTCTACAGTATGTGGTCTATTCACTCGTCGGAAAGCATTTTGAAATGAAACGTTTCAATGTCACAATTTTTTCGAAATGAAAAAATCAATTAAATGATTGTAAATGAATTGGATATTTGTATAACGTTTGTCTTTAAAATTTATTATAGTTTGTGGCCTAGCAACACGGGTAGGATGCAGCTAGCTTTTATTTAAAAGCGCAAAAAATGTTAGCTTCTGTTACACCAAAGCTATAATACACGTTATAGATAATCAAGATTTCTTACAAGAATTAGATTTTGATCAATCAGATTGTAGCTATTTGACAGAGTCGGATCACTATCAGCACAATTTATTCGGAGATTGTACGATAGCTTTGAACAATAATCCATTTCAAACTTCATTAATAGATTCTGTTAAAAATGCAATTCTCATGACCAAAGAGGAAAATTTCAACTAGTGAAAAATATAAACTAACTAGCAATATTTTCTCAATTAATAAGTCGAAATCTATTAAGAACATTTTTTTTATGTTTTTTTGTTTTTTTTTTTTTTGTTTTTAACTAAATATTATATTTATATTATTATATTTGTATTTTTTCTTAGAAGGTTATGAAACGTTGTACGTTTTAGTCTGTGCCTGTTATTTATGATCTTTTAACTTTAATTTTTTGTGTAACCGTGAAACATGCCTCAAGTTTCCCATGATTCTAAAGTAGAGGTTGCTCAGATAAGAGGCAACTAGGCAGTTAGGTACTGTAGAAAGAGAATTCTTAAGTTATGAAGTAAGCCATGGTGCCATATTCTATCGAACGCCTGGGATAATGTCTAGAAAAACAGCTAATGCAAATGTATTTTTCTTCCATAGCATCTTCTATTATGCTTGTTATTCGATGAACTTAATCGATTGTTGAATGTTGCGATATAAATCCAAATTGATGATTTAGTATAAGGTCCATTTCTTCAATTATGTTCTGAGGTCTTCTTATGATTACAGCTTCAAGTAGATTGAACAAAATAGGCAACAGGGAGATTGGTCGATATGACGAGACATCATGTGCACTGTTACCAGTTTTTTGTACCATAATGATTTTAGATATATTTCATGACAATCGGACGTATTTGAGATTTAAGAAAGTGTTTATTATCGATGTTAGCTTTCCTAATGCTTTTCGCTCTACATTTTTTAGTCCATCAGGTGACTACCTAGTCGAAGCTGGGAGCATTTTTTGGTTTAAATTTAGTTTTGATCTTTTTCTTCACATCTTTATTTGTTGGTTGAATTTAATTTACATATTGTGATGTTTCCAGCTGCAGTTAGGTACCATGGAACATAAAAACACTAAACGTTTTAGCTAGTTTCTCTGAAAAAATTCTGCTTTTCTACGTCGCTTTTGGCCCAGAATCGCTTTGGCATTCTGGAGGATATATTCGACAATATTGGTTTCCTAATACTGTTTACAGCTTTCCAAAGAGAATAATTGGTATTTTTGTTTGGCGTTCATTTCTCAATATAGTTGGAAATATTTCGATTTGTAAATGACTTTATTTTGGTGCTGAGAAGCTTATTTAAACTATTTAGTTTTGTTTTATACTGAGGAAATCGCGTGATTTACCATCTTTTACGTAGTTTTTTCTTTTCCTTTATGAGATCTAAAATCTCTGATGGATATTTAGTGTAAAAGATTTTTTGTTTCGGAACAGGAATATTTTTTCAAGCCAATTATTGAATAGTTTTCGCAAATTTATGAACTTCGTCTTCTAAAATATCATTATATTTGCTTTAAAACCAATATTTTTGTTGAGAAAAGCTTTGAAATACTCCCAATCTGTATGTCTGTTAGAAAGATAAGGCGGTATGTAAATTTCTTTTAGATGATCATTGAATAAGATAGTGCTCCGAATTTAAGTCCAATCCTTATTCCATGAATGCCATGGATATTTGTCGAGTGTTGAAAATGTCGATCAGATCAGGTAATTTTTTTGTGTCGGAAGGCAAATAATTGGCCACAGGCTTTAAGGAGCTCTCTTCATCGGTGTCCTAATTCTTGAATAGCAGATTATTGAAAATAATTTTATTAGTTTGTGCAGCTTAGACCAAGGGATCTATGTGTTTCACATGCATTAAAAAAGCCAAGTGGAAAATTCTATTTGAATAGGGAGCTTTATTAAAACAAGCGCAAAGGAGGCAGTGACCCAAAAGATTTGGTAACATCTTGTAAAAGTACACGTGCAGAATCAAAAAAACTAAAGTTAATTAATCAGTTAAGAAATGAACAAATTAATGCAAGGAAAGTATATAAACTACAAATTTGATACCTGTAAAACTTTGTAGCCACAAAATATGTATAATAAATTTCTATATGTATAAATACATTATTCATGTCACATGCTAAACTTTGCAATCTTTTCATTTTATGCTTTCAGCGCAAAACTTTAACACAACAAGCGCACAAAGAGCTATAGGATTCTACATATATCCATAAGCTGCGTACAAGTTTCAAAAGTATGAGTGTGTGCGGTGCGGTCAAAGGTGATGCAGCAAAAATAGCTGTGTGCATAGAGCCCTACAAGGTCGACACTTTTAATGAATTCGAATTCGAATGGCGATGGGGGCGGTGGAGGCGAGTTGGATGTCATCATCGCTAGCGAAACTAGTCGTGCTGCTTTCGGCGGCTTGGCGGAAAACCTACAAGATAATTATTCTCAACTTATCGGCATGACATCGGCCATTGATTGGTGTAATCAATCACTGTTACTCTATGGCATTAATAACTGTAGTATTAATATTTACAGTGGAATTAACGATACAGTGGTGTAGGTACAAAACATAAAGGAATCAAATTATAATAATTACAGTTTCCAAAACCATTCACGAAATTAGAATTAACAACCGTTGAAATATTCATAATTCGATTTTAACCAAAAGTTTCATTATTCTAACTTCTATGTTAATATACTTGGTGTTTTAAAACAAAGAGTATGAAAATAAGCACCACAAAGGGCTTCCAATTACAAAAAAAAAATATCTTTTAGAGCGAAAAAGTCAATATATTCCACGTAGACAAAAAATTAGTGACTAAAATTGCGACTTTATTATATTTGAAAATATTTGATAATTAACATTGAACCTTCTATACATACTTAGATCCGAAATTCTTATGAAGTACTATATTATGTTTTTATTCTCAATCAGTGTAGCAAAAATAGAAAATCTTGCAATATGGAAAGCTAAGATCCACTCAACACTTCTTCGTTTTGTTTATAACCGTGTTCGCCTAATCGACTTGACCTATTGAGCAAATCATTCATTCCGTGTCATGTCATTCCTTGTCATGTGAAACCAAAGCAGTTTTTACGTGATCTTCCCATTGTAGAGGAGGTAGTTCGCTTTCTTTCCTAATGGATAAAGATCTTGCAGCAATTTGAATTCGACAGCGAAAGCTTTGTCATAGATACAATTCATAATTCCATTTTAAGTCATTTTCCAAGGTTTCAGTTTGCTTCTTCCTCAACTTTAAAATCGTTTTGGTAACCGTTTAATTATTTTCCAAACAAATTTTCCTTTAACTGTGTTTAGAGCGTAAGACCATAATAAAATTGTTGAATCATGTCAGCAACGACTATACGTCTCCAAGAAATTTTCGGCCGGCCGCAATTTCGATAGATATTTCGTGTTTTTTTTCAGTAGGAGAGTATAATAGGATCCACCAACATATAAAATTAACTAATTAACACGAGTTAATTAACATAACATTAATTAACAGTTGTTTCTTATTTTCGCTATTTGGGGCCAATTGAAGGTCCCAAGTGCATACAGGACCTTTTCCACCTGACCTCTCCAACGCAGAACTATTTCTCTCGAGCACTTCCAAGACAGCAGATTTCTGACTTCTTCTTCCAAAAGCATGTCGAACGAGTGTTTTAGCTCGTTGGATGGTATGACCGCCAGTCTGAACAATTTTTGGCCGTCAGTCAATTTGTGCGGAACAAACTGGCACCACACCTTTCGTAAGCCCAAATGTGCGGTCAAAATGCGATAAATTGATGTTTTGGAAGTTCAATTCCGTTTCCATGAATTTCAGTGATAATTTCGGCTGATTTTTGATGAATTCACGCACAGTTTCGATGGAATATCCGGTGATCACGGATTTTAATTGGCCTACATGTTGATCAGCATTTATTTCCTCATAACCACATTGAAAACGTTGAAATATCTCCTACAGGATAGGCAGTCATCGCCATAAACTTGTTTCATCAATTGAAAAGTTTCGGTAAAAGTTTTAAAAATTTTAGAACAAAATTTAATGTTGGCTCTTTGTTCTTAGCTCATTTTCGCACCGATAACACAAACATACTGACGCTTAAAACGCAATAATTTCACTTCCAATCAATGAATTGTCATGAAGTTCTCACTGGATAATCAATAAAGATAACGGATAACAGTTATTTGTTAAGTAAGATTCTGCATTCAAAGCCGACGTATTTGGCTTTTATCATGTTTAAGACCTTTCTTGGAATACCCCTTGAATTTAACGAATTCCAGATATGAGTGCGTTCTATACTGTCAAAACTGGTGCTAAAGTTTACAAAATACCTGTAGGTGTGAATATCCATTCCCATTCGCTTATTTGCTCCAGGACAGCCAGTCCTGGACTTTTTTGTGCGAAATCCTTTTTTTATTTTGTCAATCATTTAATTATTCATAAGTATTTATTTTATCGCCTTCAAAACAGTCTCCCCCAGATGCAACACTATGCCAAGGATTTTTCCATATTTTTTCAATCCTTTGTCCTCCACTTTTCATAAGACCTTTTTTGGATGGCCTTCAGCTCCTTCAGAGAAATTTAGTTTTATCTTTTCGATCGACTCAAAACGTGTTCCACGTAGCGACTATTTTAGTTTGGGGAACGGAAAACATCTCACGATCACAATCATCGTGTAAAATGCATGAATTATTCTTGCACAATTCCCACCATTATATTCATAGCGATTCCGCAAACGAAATTTGGTTAGAAATAACAAAACTTGAAATCAGTTTTTTTTCGATTTTTTATCCATTGTAAAAATTGCAATGTGCTACTGAGGTGGAGCGACTTAACCAGCTCCAGTAAACAAACTGGCATAGTAATTAAGGACAGTCCTACGAACTTAGCGAAATACATTTTGTCCTTAAATATCACTTGGCCGGAGGATTAAATTACACTTTACGCGTGCGTTTTTGTCATACATAAATAAGTATATTACTGTGCCCAAAAAATAAGGTGACATTGTATTTATTTTGAAAATTCTTTATTTATTCTTCCAAATCAATTTCATCCTCTTCAAAGTATGAAAACGGTGTATGAAAACGGTGTCCCCGGAGCGGTCTTTTGGGCTTGGTGATCAGCCAGAAGACGCACGGCGCCAGATCAAGTGAATACGGTGGTTGAGGAACGATATGGGTCGAGTTTTTGGCGAAATGATCACGAATTACGAGAGCAGTATGGGATAGTGCATTATCGTGGTGTAAAAACCAAGAATTGTCTTCCCACAATTCCGGCCGTTTTAGGCGGATAGCGTTACGCAAACGACGCATAACGTTCAAATAATATTCCTTGTTGACTGCTTGACCGGTTGGAAGGAATTCATAATGCACAACACCACGATAATCGAAGAAAACAGTCAACCTGACTTTGATTTTTGAGCGACTTTGGCACGATTTCTTCGGTCTCGGCTCTCTTTTGGCACGATATTCGCTCGATTGATCGGTTGTTTCGGGGTTGTAAGCATAGATCCAAGTCTCATCGCCAGTTATAATGCATTTCATGACACCCTGGCAGTCGGAAAGCATCGTTTCATACACTTCAACGCGACGCCTTTTTTCCCAAAAAATTCAATGTTTTCGGTACCAGTCGAGATTTGACGCGCCTGAGGCCCAAAACATCCTTCAAAATAGTATTGGCTGAGCCTTTCGATATGCCAACTTTATCAGCAAGGTCTCTAATTGTTAATCGACGGTTTCGCCACACCAAATCTTTAATTTGTTGAACGTGAGCTTCGTCGGTTGAGGTTGATGGTCGCCCTGGACGCTCTTCGTCTTCGACACGTTCACGGCCGGCTTGGAACTCACTATACCACTTTTAAACATTTTTTTTAGACAAAGCCTCATAACCAAAGGCTTTCTGCACCATCCTCAATGTATCCGCAGCAGAAAATTGATTCCGTAAACAAAATTTAATGCAAATTCTTTGCTCAACAAATTTCGACATCGCAATAAACGAAAAACTCACTTTTAGCAGCTCACAAAACGACACGTATCTCAAACACTAATGAATATTTTGACATGAAATTTGACATAAATGTGACTGACAATACTACCAACATAAAAAAAAATAATTCTCCAAATCCTTCGACGCGCGCAGTTTAAATTCAGATGTCACCTTTTGGACACAGTAATACATATAACATAACAAAATAAAACTCTAATAATTGGTATTCCATTACGAAATCGGTTAACAAGTGCATCCAACCGAAGGTTCTGCGCTTTTTTCAGATGAGCTTGCTGGATAAAATGCACTGTTTCTTTGTTCTGTGGACACGCCCGCTTCCACTTAAGGTCAAAACAAAAATTTGTTTAATTCAACTGACAGTAGTCGTCTACGATAATGTACTACACGATAGTCGATTTTTCTTCCCACACTACTGGCATAAGGCATAGTATGGCCAAGTACTATGTTCATTCATTGGGATCAACTCCATAACATAACATCCCTTACATCTTCTGAGTGGCTGCTTTGTGCTACTCCGCGTATTACACTGTTTGGTCCCAGCAATGCTAATGCTAAAAAAACACGTTTTTCACGTTTATTTGATGATGATTTAGTTAAATGAATTAACTGCTCAATATCTTTTTAAATTTCTGGCTTAAACAAATTGCATGTGTAAATTGCCGGACGACCAGAGGTATATAAGAAGGAAACCAAAATGACAGCTGAATAGGAATGTTCGCTTTCTGCTTCCAGGAATCAGTAGTAATCCTTAACTCTTCAAAAATAAGTTACATTATTGCCTATTTTACCTTTCATGCAGCTTCTGTCACCATTTCAATTTTCAAGAATTGTCAATGACGGAACAATGCATATAGTGAACACAATTCTGCCTGAAGAGAAGTTGATATTAGTAACATTAAAGTAGTGAGCTCAATTTAAAGTGAACCCGCGTTTAAAGTATTACATAGAACAAGGCGTGCTGAGGTGAAGTGAAATGCAAACACATTTCTTTTTGAAACCCCACTCGCATGCAGCATGAAGGTACCCATGTATACATATGTTACTACTCCTTCACGTTAAAATTAGCTCACGTGTACTATACTCGCATTCTCAGATTTGTTTGTGACATGTGGTGACGAGGTGGCTGGTCTTGGTTCCCGTAGCGACACATTAAACACGCCTTGCTACACTTTATTGCAACATTTGCTCAAAGCTGTGGGGTATATAAGCCTATGAGCTCTTATTACAACATTTATTACACTCTGATCGCCAAAAAGTCTGAACTTTAAATTACCTTTATACTCTGATATGCAGATGAATTTAATTTGAATAAATAATAACAACTTACAGCTTGATATAAACGTAGCTGTGTGTAATTGAGTATGACAAGACTTCTGATTAAACCTCAGTTGCATAAATTTCAAGAGAGTCTGCAATAATTTCGCTTGCTGATTAATTTTAAGTTATGAACTTGTAGATGTTAACCGTCATTTTATCAGCAGACCAAGCTGTTACAATTTCGATGCAAAGAGGTACGGTAAAACAACATATAGTAGTACATTCATATGTGGCTAGTACTCAGATACAACGTCTGATATCGTTATCTGTGGGAAGAAAATCTACTATCCGAGTTATTTTTCTAATTCCAATCTTGAACAAATGAGGAAGGGCTAAGTTCGGGTACATCCGAACGTTTCATACAAATCCAACTTGCAAGCATAAAAGGCTGATTAATAGCTTCAGGTGCGTGAGGTTTCTTATTTATGTGGGGTCTAGGACAAATTTCAACCCGATTTTATTCATTCAATTACATATATGCAATATGGTGACGGCCCACACGCGCAGAATGGGGCTGACCGATCGTGAAAACTGCAGAAAATGTTTTGAGCAGGACGATAGATAGTGCACTTGTTCCGCGTTGGCAAGACTACGCTGTAAGCATCTGGGGTCCCCACGGTGTGATACACTGGAGGAGTATTGATAGTGAAGCCACAGAGTTTGTTAAAATTCGCGTCAAGCGCAGGCACCATAAAGGATGACTATTTTTCTTGGACCTAGAAACTGAACTCCATCTGGTATCGCAAAGGACCAAAACTTTCTCCACACACCCATTGTCCAATTTTTATCCCATCCAACATTTACGCCGGCCCGGCGCCGGGTTATCTTCCGATCTCATCCACACACTTTTCACACTGTCGGTTGGGCTCTTATAGGATTAAACCTATTAGGGGCGGGACCATGCCTACTTTTTCACAAATTTTAGCCCAGTTCCAAATTACAGTTCTTTATCTTAATTTAGTGTTTATTTATGGCACTTTATAGGTTTTCATTAATGACGTTTTGTGGTCGTGGCGGTAATCCGATTACGCCCATCTACGAAATCATGCTCACTTTTTAACCAAGAAATACTCGTACCAAGGTTCAAGACAGACAGACAGTCATTCGAATTTTCACTCATCTCATCACCCTGACCATTTATATATATAGCTACATACACCCGGTGAAAAATCACACGCACTTTATAGAGTGGCGATATATGGCGCAAAGCTATAGTTCATGCTATCTTAAGTTAGACAGTTTTTTTTAGAGTCAACCGCTTTTATTTACTTCATGTTTAAAGCATTTTCATATAATCAACTTATAGTTTACTAAACATGGTTTAGTGGAAAATGCAAGTACACATATATAAGAAACCCCCCAAGGAAAATTTTTATGAATAATAATAATTTAACAATGGAATACACATACATAACAAAGCAAAATAAAATTATTAGTTAAAAAATCCTTAATGTTTTATGGAACACCCTCTTCCTTTTAAAAACATTGGCTGTTCGTTTAGTTATGGATTCAACATGTGTTAAAGATAATTTTTATTAATTAATTTATTATATAATATTTTCCATTTATTTTAGACTTTTTAGATACTTTTCTCTTATCCTTTTAATCGGCTTGAGATCTAAACTGTTTCCTCACCACGTAAGAGACTCAAATCCATAAAAATATTTTTGCTTTGTAACCTGTAAGTGCTTAAAATGAATTACTCAAAAAGCTATTTTAATATTTTTATGCTTTAGTTCCTCCTTTAGCTCTATGGCAATGAGCTGAATCATCCTGAAAATAAATATTTTGAGTTGATAAAACGCTTCCTTTCAAAATTCCAATGCATTTTTCGGCATTTACAGATCTTTTAAGGGGTTAGGGGTAGTCAGAGGCACGAAAAAATTAGAATTTTCAGTATTTTTTTTTGCAATTAAATCATATTATTTTACATTTTACAAAAGTGGTAATATGGCATTGTAATAGAATGTTCTGGCTTGAAGTCACGAAAATTTCAAAAAAAAAAACAATTAATTCCCAAAGTTATAGTTGTTTGTGTTGACCCTGTTCCAAAAAAAGGTACTTGCGGTGATAAGCATAAGTCCTTGGAGAATCTAAAGTCAAAAAAATTATTTTTATAAATAGATGATCCTGGGCCTAATCGAAGGATTTTATTTTTTATTTTATTTTTTCAAAACTAACAAAATTGCGGGCTCAGGAAGTTTTTTTCTAAATTTTTGGGAAAAAATCAACAGTTAATTGGTCTTAAAAAATCTAAATTTTTGAAAAAATAAAAATCCTTCTATCAGGCCCGAGTTTTTAATGTATTCTAACACCGATTCCAATAACATAGTTTTGAGAAAAACGCGTTTAAAGTTTCACACTAGCGCTTTGAAGTGCCTGAGCTATCTTTCTTATTTCTCGAATAACTCTAAAACTAATTGTCGGATCAACGTGAAATTTTCAGGGAATATTTTTAAGATATTAACGAAAATGCAAAAAAAAATTAATTTTTTGAAAATTCTAACTACCCCTAACTCCTTAAGAATAATAAGCCGTCCAATAACAAATTACATGAAATAAAGCAAATATTTCACGGTGGAAAAAGAAAATTTCTCCTTTCCTAAGAGGTTATGTGACATTACAATGGGGTCCAAACAAATTAAATTTGGATTCGTCAAAAAAAATAACATTTCCCCACTTTTGACGTCTGGATAATACATTTTTATACATATAAAGCTATTATTTCTGCTTTCTTCTCTACTGACTCAAAAGAAAATACCACAAGTACTGAAATAAAAACATGCAGATAGTAACGGCTTCAGAAATCTCGGTAAACGAATGTAGTTACATAACAAAATAGTCCAGCAAAACAAATTGTATATTTTGAGCGAATGGCGATAGTTTAAAAATTTAATATTGTAACGTTTTCGACTGCGTGAGTTTTTTTTTTTCTGAGAGTGTATATATAACTCTACGTATATCTAACTCGATTGTTTTTAGGTGATACAAGCAAACGTTCGGTGAACTAAACTATTATACTCTGTAGCAACATGCTGCAAGAGTACAAGAAGCGTTCCAAAGTAAAGAGGATTAAAAAGACACAGCACAAACGAGTTTTTTCCGCAAATTTAATTAAATTTATTCAAAATAGTCTCCTTCTGTTTCAATACAGCTTTTTACATGGGCCGAAAGCATGTCGAACGAATGTTTAGCTCGTTGGCCGGTATGGCCGCCAGTATGCCGGTGCCAGCCTTTTGAATGGCCTCTACGTCTGCATAACGCTTTCTTTTCATGGGCAAATGAATTTTTCCAAAAAGGAAGAAGTCGCACGGTGCCATATCAAGTGAACACGGGGAGTGGTTAATGGTTAAAATGTGATTTTTAGTCAACTAATCGTCCATCGAATGTTGGATTCTTAGCACTTTTTGGTCGTGAGTCAATTTGTGCGGAACAAACCGTACACACACCTCTCGAAAGCCCAAATGTTCGGTCAAAATGCGAATAATTGATATTTTGGAGATGCTCGATTCCATTAGCAGATTCTAACGCACCACCGGTGCTATCAGGGGGCGCTAGATTACCTTGCATAAAAAGCCACTCGCTGGTCAGAAACTAGAAGCAAATAAAATAGTCATCACTATCACGGTGGTTTCACTCAAACGCTTGCGGACAACATATCTTTCAAGCGGGTAAAAGAAGTTGGGGATCATCTGGGTCAATACTAATCTTGATAGATAAAAGCTTCGAAAAAGGTCCTCTACTGGATTTATATATTACAATTTGTATTTTCTAATGATAAAAAAGCATTCGTCTACTTAAGTTACTGTTTAGCAACATGTTGCAAGAGTACAATTAATACTTTGAAACTTCAAAATACCATTCTTTCAAATAGTATACACTTTTTCTTAAATTAAAGAAAACTAATATTCATCTTTATGGTATAAGGAAAAATCCTCTCTCGATTTTATTAAAATAAATCACATATTGGCCAATATATAGTATGCAGCATAAAGCTACCCGGAAGTTCGAAAATGTATATTAGGCATTTGAAGTATAAGGGATCCGAATTAACCCATTTGAAGCATATAGATATACTACGATCAAGAAAGAGTTCTTGCTGAATTTCAATATATATCTCACACATTGACCAATAATTTCGGTAAGAAGTCAACTATAAGCTTTGAGTCAGTCATATTCAGCATCTAGAGGCTTGAGCAATTTTGACTCGATTTATCCAATTTATAGTTATAAGGTGGCATACCTCAAAGTTTTTAATGGAATTTTAAAATTATGTATGTTATATGGGAAGTAGGCATATCTTTAGTCAGATTTCATCCATTTTCAAACTATGGAATAAGAATGTCAGAGGAATAACACCCTGGCTAGATTAAAGCTCTCGTACCATCTCGGGAGTAAAATTGAATGCCTCTGGCGTATTTATCTATTCATTAGCACACTTTTAGAAGTTTTGAACACTACCGCAATATGGGTAGTGAATGGGGTTATCATCCGATTTCATCCATTTTCACATTGCCAGTAGCAGTTCCTATAGTATTTGCGCTACACGAATTTGGTTATTTTAGTTTTAATGGTTAAGTAGATATGTACATTAAGATGTCAAAATTTTCACTCAACTTTCAGCTTACATGGATGGACGGACAATACAGACAGCGCATCTCATCTCTTGACCATTTATATATATTATATATATGTATAAAAACCATATAAAAAATCAATATATTTTTCCATCGAGAGTTATCGCCGCCCATCGAAGTCTTCACTTAAATGATTTTACTAATTAGCACCCAAAAGTTATTATATTAATAAATCATTCCACATATACACAACACAGCTAAAATTTATTTAACCGCCAAAATAAAACAACAATAATTAACATCCATAAAACAAATTAAATTTCACATAAATAATTGAGGGTGCCTCAAATGACGTACATATGTATCTTCCGCTTTCATGCAAAAAATCATTTAATCGATTTCGTAGAGAAATACTAATTGCCATTAAATCAAAACGGTGCATTTATTTTTACATGTGGCGTGTCTGCCAGACTGTCTGGTTTACGGTGCGCCATATGTTTGCCTAGACATTTTGACCATATTTTTGCATTTTTGCGTTTTCATTTTTGTGATTGCTTTGTTTTACTTATACTCAAATAGCAAAACAATTTCATGGAATTTACAAATCTAATAGCTTTTAGATCGTTTAAGAATATTTTTCGTTTCGAATATGGATGTTTCTATTTTGAAAATGAAATGAGATAATTCGTATACGATACAAAAAATTAAGGAAATGTTGATTGATTGTACTTTATTAGCACAAATTCTAAATTTTCCGTTTCTCAAAGCTCATTTTAATGTATTATTCAGATAATGCCACAAAAACTTTCGACAGAACATTCAACTTGCATACATTCCTTAGCACACATGCAGGTGTTTCTAATTTTAAAAGATATAATTGCACATGAATAGCCACGGCGTATACGTAACAGTAATAGTTAAACAAACACAGTGTGTTCTAAATCTGTAGGTACAGTACCATAAATATTTTTTATTTGTTGGTTCTCAAATTTAATATATTTTGCGGAAGATTCGGCCACATCGCTACTACAATTATTTTATATACTACATGTCTGTTAATAGGTTTGCGACGATCCCTAACCATGAAGGTTTATAGTCAGGGATCGTCGTTAACGTAACAATAATAAATACATATAAACACAAGGTGTTCTGTACAGGTATTACAATTAAACGATACATTTCGTATGTTTAGTGTTTGTAAATAAAAACTTCAGACAGTTCTTTGTGGCTGAAAATGTAAATAGTCCTGAAGGCACTGCAACAGCCATTTATACGCAATTTCTGGTATATACTGATGCGCAGTGAAATCGCCAATTATCGGAAATATCGGTAAAATAATAGAAATCCGACCGCTACGTAAGCTCAGTAAATTGCACCGAAAACATTCTAGTGGTATTAAGGTTAAGCAAAAGACAAAAAGAAACTCGTTGTTTGGGTGTCACGCGAGGTAAAACAAAAAACTAATAAACCGAGATTCCAACTACAAACCGCATCAATCCATTTCTGAAGTTATTGTAACTGTGATGAAAAATTGTTCAAATCGAATTAAGTCGGTACAAACATTTTCCCAGCCACGACTGATGGTGAGAAAGGTTTTGCTACACGTTTGATGGTATTGACCTAGAGGACATATCATTCATCATAACTGACTGTGTTCTTAAGTGCGAAAAAATCTATTAAGTTTGTAGCATACATTTATATTCCTTCCGTCATATACATATGTCGACAGCAATTTCAGAACTTCGCCGTTATGAAGATAAATATATAATACATTTTTAAATAAAGCAAACACACTTTCTATTGGCATTGACGGCGCTCATACCAAAGGTTTTGAAGGCTCTCCAAATTTCTGTGGGGTATTCGGCGGGTCCCGTTCTTCAACTCTGACTACAAACTGTTGGTCAATATATTCAAATTTCGACTTCAAGTCGGCCAATCATCTGCAGCTATGAAACCATCCATCAAATATTCCACTTCTACTTTCTCTGGTACACTTTAGCCGAAAACTGGTCGCTTTTTTACAGAAGTAAAAAGGTGTACCGCCTTTAAAGGAGACTACTAACCAGTACAACAGATGAATGGTGACCAGGTTTTGCCATTTAAATAACATTTTTTAAGTCCTTGTTTGTTTAGAAGAACACGCAAGGATGACCACTTTTTCTTCTTTCATCAATTATCTACGTTTTGGAAAAGTTTCAATAGTGCGGTAAACAAACATTCTCAAAATACAAGGTGCGTTCCAAAGTAAACAGGATTTTTTGAATCTAACGCCCCATGGTGGCGCCATCTACATATATATCGACTAGTGCGTTAGAATCTGCTATCTTTATTGATTGTCCATTTCATGACATGTCATTAATTGGAAGTGAAGTTATTGCATTTTAAGCGTCAGTGTTATAGGTGCGAAAATGAGCTTCGAACAAAGAGCTAACATTCAATTTTGTTTTAAACTTGGTAAAACTTTTACCGAAACGTTTCAATTGATGAAACAAATTATCCGCATCCCTACGCAGAGTGCACTAGTGGTTTCAACGTCTTCAAAGTGGTCGTGAGGACATAAATGACGATCAACATGTGGGCCAATCAAGTCCGTGATCACCGGAAATTCCATCGAAACTGTGGTGAATTTATCAAAAATCAACCGAAATAATAATTGAAAATCATGGAAATGGAACTGAACATCTCCAAAACATCGGTTTATTGCATTTGACCGAACATTTGCTTTTGAACCGTGTAAAAAGCTGTATTGAAGCATAAGGAGATTATTTTGAATAAAATAAATTGAATTTTCCGAAGAAAACATTTTTTCTGTTTTTTTTTTAAGTACTGTTTACTTTGGAACGCACCTTGTATTAAGTTCTTTAAGAAGCTTATGAATTTCAGTTTCGATTATTGCGCTTTTATGTAAAACTATCGCCACAATACGATTTTCTTTAGCTCCCTACTTCATTGTTAACAAGCGATAGCAAACATTAAACAGATTATTATACTATATCAGTATTCATTGAATACAAATTACGAGTATAATAGGGGTATTCATTGAATACAAATTACGAGTATAATAAGGGTATTCTCTTGCTCTTGCAAGATTGCAGATTGAAAAAATACTATACCGAAATATACAAGAGCACGAGAGCACCCATTGCAGAATCTAGTGATATATGAACGGCTGATTCAGTCAATTTATTGTGAATGACTATAATGCAAAACTTTTGTGAATGTTTATTGTGCATGACTCGTTTAAGGAATATTGTGATTGAAAAAATAACAAAACAAAACAAATTGCGAAAGATTAACGAATCTATTTTTTAAAAATGCCACAAACTTCTGAGAAACAAAAACTTGTTCATTTTATAATTGAAGAAGCTGCTTCTAATATATTACTACATCTGGATGGTAATTGTTTATTTCACTTTTTTAAGCTTTAAAAAATCAAAAATTTGAAATTTTTAGATGACAATAGCTATTGGAAAACCATGGATGAATTGGATGAAAGTCTTACAATTATCTTATCGAACCATCGCGGAAATTATCAAACTGTGCCTAAGTGTTTGGAATGGAGGACTAATGTTCTTGAATATTTAGACGAAGAACGTTACCAACAAATGCTCCGAGTCTCAAGAGATCAATTTGCGTTGCTATTATCCTTGATCAAAGATAGTGCTCAATTTAACAACGCTCAATCCATTAGGCAATTTTCAGTAGAAATGCAGTTAGCTATAACCTTATATCGTTTGGGTTCATCGGGTGAAATTGCAGCGATTCGGAAAGTAGCTACACTGTTTGGTGTAGGAGATGGTGAAACGCTTTACAAGATTACAAAGAGAGTATTTTCGTCAATTTTGGAGTTAAAATCTAGATATATCACTTGGCCTGATACCAATGAAAGACAAAATATCGTTAAAACAACGTACAATGAGCTGCCGCATTGCATAGGGTATATTGATGGTACTGAATTGAAACTTGCAGAAGCACCAGTTGTTAACCATTCGGCTTATTTTTCAAAAAGCCGAATCTATTCCATAAAGGCACAAGTTGTATGCGATTAACAGTTAAGGATTCGGCATGTAGTAGCGGGACACTTTGGTAGTGTACACGATACTCGCATGTTTCGTACTAGTGCTCTCTCCACTCAGGAAGGCTCACTTTTTTCTTCTTCTCAATGGCTAGCAGGAGATTCTGCTTATCCATTGCTGACCACTCTTATCACGCCATTTCGAACAAATTCACAACAAATGGACTATTCAAAGCATAAAGCATTCAACTTGCGTCATAGCAGATATCGCGTGAGTATTGAACATTGCTTTGGGATTCTAAAAGAACGCTTTGGCAGCCTCAAAGAATTAAGAATACGTATTAAGGACGAACAAAGTCATATTCTATGTTCCAACTGGATTATTGTTTGCTGTATATTGCATAACATCTTCCGAGCTACTTCTAACGATATTGAATACGTAGAAAATATAGTTGTCGATAACGACGAAGAATCAGATGAATTTCCTTCACATGAAAATGGCCGCCGAATAACTGAGGCAAAAGCCAAGCGCATATCTTTGTACACAATAATGTTTGGTGATCAATAAAACGTAAATTAGTAATATATGTATGTTATACATACTGGTATTAGGTATACCAACTCTATTTTTGATATAACTATTTATATAAATTCATACTTACGAAACATAAAGAAATAATCTAACTGCCATGAATAATCATAAATAAATACAAATGTTATTTAGTATTTTAATTGTTTTTATTTTCATATTTATTTTCAATTTCATGCATAGCCACTCTTTCTTTCATTTCTAATTCTAACATTTTGATTTTTTCCTCAGTTTCTATTTTTTTCAACTCTATGTCTAATTTTTTTGACTCAATGTCTAACTTTTTTTCTTGAATTTTCTTTTCCTCCTCGAATTTATATTTTTCAAACTCCAGTTTTTTCACTTCCATAGCAATTTTTTCTGATTGGATAGCCGCCAATTGTCCAACGGATGATTTCGGAGGACGAGTTGTTGACCGTTGGCATGTTGATACCGGTGTGAAGATCGGTGCGATCGAAGATGCGGCATTTGATGGCGCAGCAGGTACACATTCTTCTTCCAAGAATTCTGCTTCGAATTCTGGTGCAGGACTAACTGGACATAACTGAGGCGAAGGAAGGTTGCTTTCAACCAGTAACGGTTGCATGGCCGGCACCCGCTTTTCAAATATTTCCCTCAGCTGGTCGTAGTACGGACACATTTTAACAATTTTTGCTGAAATTAGTAAAAAAATGTTTTATTTACAATAAATTTAAAATATGTGTATAATACTAACCTTCGATAGTACTGCCGTCAGCTTCATCTTGTAGTCCTGCACCCGTTGACGCGAGCCAGTCATTGGCTTTACGGTACTGCGCCTTCAAATGTCGGACCTTCTACCGCACCAGATCCCATGAGACATCCAACTGCGAGTTACGTAAAAATCGTTTATAAAACAATTGCGCAGTTGGAGCCTGAAATAATAGATCAAATTCCGGCTCTTCCATTAAAAATTCTATTATAGAGTGCACCTCACTCTCTTTCCACTTCTTGTTTGGCTGCTGCCTTTTCCTCTTTGCTGGGGGCGCAACTTCGCTATTCATATTTGTGGAAAACTGTAAAAAATTTTCAGAAATTAAAAAGAAATTTTAAAATCTATTTAAAACTTACCTTTCTCAACAATTTAACGACGTAATATGTCTTTATGTAAAATGGCAACTACAACAGGGTTGCAATTTTATTTTTGCGTGACATTGCACGCAAATAAACATGGGTTTTGGTCTGACATATTTCACAGCCCTTGCAAATTTTTTTCTGCGTGTGTTTGTTGTTGTGCCGTTGTAAATCTGCAATGCTTGCACCGTGCACCGCGATTTGCAAGAGCAAGAGAATACCCCTAATAAAAAGCAACGACATTTTTTTCTGCGAATTTGTCCTCGCTGTAAGCGCACTGAACTTTCTAACAGAATTTATGGTAAGACCAAGTGTACGAGGTACGCAGATTTTATTCATATACATATACAGTGTAAACTGGAAGGGAGATAGGTCCATGCATTCATTGGTGGAAGGTATGAAGAGAGATATCCCGGTTATGTAGTGATTTCTGAAATATAAAATTTCACAACGTTTCTTTCATTTTTGTTTAGACAATTATCAGACTTACAGTACAAATACTCTCGATTACAAAGCTATATTACAGCTTGGCGTGGTTGTGACCCAGCTTCACTTGTTTCGACTGAAATAAATCAGACTTTAGCATAAAACTTAAGAACATTATATTTCAAAAATTTCGAGGCATTTGAATTTTAGCACTTAACCTTTAAAAATCATTTGTCTGCAATTTCATGTCCTTTGAACTTTTACCGCGATTTAAGATGTATTAACGAGTAAATGCCGTAAAGTACACCGTAATATTGGTTGACGCTTTCTAACGAATTATTCAAAAATTCCTTAATAACGATCCCCTTTTAAGGCACTCCAATTAACTCAATAATCCGTTGCTCTTTCGCACTCTCTCTACAGTGAATCTTTCCATAGCAGATGCCATCGTATCCAGTCTCAATGTGACGTTCAATGCATGCTGGACAACGATTGGCCTTTCGGTGAACTATACTGCAAAATATCGCAATTTATAGCGACGCTAAGCATAAGCGCTTTGGTGTTTACACTAATGGCGATATCCATCGACAGGTGAGTTGATAAGCCACAGCGAGGGACTGCAGCAGCAACGCCAAGGTCTGACGTAAATAAAATTAAATATTTCACCCCTCCATTGAACACATATACATATAAACATGCAAGGTGAACCTACGGTGCGCAAACAATTTGCCACTAAAAGCCCTCACTTTAACCAGCTGTGACTCCCTTTCTCGTATCCTCTAACGTTCACCTGCTTTCAGATATGTTGCCATTATGAAGCCGTTGAAACTACGCATGAGTAAGCGGTGCAATCTGGGCATTGTCGCCTTCATTTGGATAGCCTCAATTGCGATTTCGTGCCCCATGTTGTTCTTCTTTACAACCGGCGAAGTCGGACTGATGGATAGTACCCGAATTGTATGCTACGCCGAGTGGCCCGATGTTCTCACGAATCATTGGCAACAGGAAAGTGTGTAAGTATAAGTTGCGCTATTAAAACAAGGGGAATATGTAGTATATGCAAAGATATTTACGTAAATGTTTGAAGACATGTTCTTGATGCTCAATTTGCTACTAAAAATGAAATGAATTTCGCAGACTTACATACTTGTGGTGTGAATTACTTAAATTTTTAGCTCCGTACTCAAGTTAGATATGTGTATTGCAAAGGGTGATCCGAGGTCTCGAAAAACTCGAAAGAATATTATTTGGTATTTGTTTTTTGAAGACTGTCTCTTTCAAATGTTGGCCGCAGCAATGTCTCAGATGGCCCATCCTTTGACAACTCGTTCGAGCTTTTCAACTGGTAACTGGCAAATGACACGCCGATGATTCCACCGGCCCACAAACCACACTGTTTTTCTGGATGAAATGGCAGCTCTTGAATTTCTTCAGGATGCTCTTCGTCCCAAATGCAAAAATTCCACTTGCTTATATACCCATTGGGCCAGAAACGTGTCTCATCGTGGAACAACATTTGGACGAAAAATGTTGGAAGTTTTCAAGAGCCCATAAAACGAAGCGGTGTCCCTTGGGAAGGTCGAGCAGCTTCAATTCTAGCACAAACTGTATTTTGTATGCTTTTAGACGAATTCTCTTATTAGATTAAGTCGTGCTTCATTTGGCACAAAATTAAATCAGTCCAGCATAGACTGGGATAGATGTTACCAATTCTGAGCCGTGCTTAAATTTACACCCTTAACGTGACTTTTCGAGAAATTATAAGCTGAACCAAAATTTTAATTTTAGATAGTTCGTTAACTCAGAAAATCAAAAAGGAATCTGATATCGAATTGACTATCTATCCACTTATATTTCAAGTTTAAAAAGCAAGAAAATCCAACCACAGACAGTTTTTCCTCAAAAGAGAACCAAATGCAATTTTATTGCTCACCAATATATGAAAAATATCTTTTGTACAACAATATTTGCGCTCAATTTCCTCAAATATAAATACTCAGGCAATTTTTCAACTGCCCAACCAATTATATTTTTCATTAGCTCTGTACTAAACTTTACATTTCGGCAAAATCACAAATCCCAAAGCAATAAGTCGGACGCTTATGATAAATACGAAATTTATTTGTAAACAAAATTACCCAAACACAAATGTAAGGGTCGCTATAAATTTTGGAAATAATGTTCTGCATCCTCGTTCAATTTCTTTTGTCCTTTTACTTTTCTTTACAGTTATAATATCGTTTTTATGATTCTCACGTATATACTACCCATCATTTCGTCAACAATCACTTATTCACGAGTCGGCATAGAACTTTAGGGCTCAAAGACGATCGGAGAGTATAGGCCAAGACAGAAGAATGTTCGGTCCATAAATGTAATAAATATTACTAAAATAGGAAGGCCGACCATTACGTGTCATTTCAAATGAAAGCACATTTTTTAACAAAATTGTATTCAGTCTTGGAGGTTTTTCCTTTTAATTTCCTCCGGAATTGTTGGTTTAACAACTTTTTTTATACTCTTGCAACATGTTGCTGCATAGTGTAACTTAACGGTGGTTAGTAGGAATACTTAAAACTCATTGAAATAAATTTAGAATTTTACACATACAATGTGGCAAAAAAGTACCCGGAAATTGTAAATAAAGGCGAATTATTCATCAGTATTTATTTTGCCTACTTCAAAGTAATCCCAACCGGATGTAATACATTTATGCAAACGAGTTTTCTAGTCCTCGAGACACTTTTTGGGATAGCAAGAAAAAATCACGCGAAGCCAAATCTGGTGAAGAAGGTGGCTAAGCGATGGTTTTCATTGCGTTTTTGACTTTAAATTCGGTCACAATTGCGACTGATGCGATGGTGCATTACCATCGTATAAAATCCATGAAATGTTCTTCCATAATTCAGGTCGTTTTCAATGAATGTTCTCACACAAACGCCTCAATACGATTAAATATTTATTTACTTGTTATTGACCGTCTGTCCCTCCGGAAAAAATTTATGATGCACCAAACCACGAATATCGAAAAAATCAATAACAAACAATGAGCATCAGCATGATTTGATCGGCTTTGGTGTGTTTTTTGTTTTCGGTCCATCTTTTTCCTCCATTACGATGATTGTTGATTTGTTTGGATGTCAAACTCATAAACCCATGTCAGATTGGCAGTTATAATGTTCTCCATGAATGTGGGACCGGAATTCGCAAAATCAAGGATGACCAAAGAGACCAGTATACGGTGCTCCTTTTGAAAACAATTAGCTTTGTCGGAACGAGTCGAGCAAGAACGCGTTTCAAACCCCAAACATCCACCAAAAGCATTCAAACGGAAACGCGAGAGATGTCAAGCTCTCCTGCCGTCTCTCTAACTCTTGCCTGACAATTTTCAAGCACTATATCCTTCACTTTTTTAATATTTTCATCAATTGAAGAGGTCGAAAGTTATACTTTACAGTATAAAAATCAAACATCTATGAAGTTGTCAGAATAAAAATTTGCGGAAATAATGCTTTCAAGGTATTCCATCTTACTCCCAAAAATTGTCGAAGTCGGAGCATAACTTTTCAGGAACCCAGTCACCAAATATGTGAATATGAGTGCAATGGCTGAGTTTTAACCGAACAAGTCAATCAATCAGTGATGACTAGTATTGAAATTCGTAATGACTTGCTAGCCCCGTACACCTTATTTGATGTGGTGATGAGAACAAATTATAAGATCGGGTTAATTTTTCATTGAACAGAGAGCACTAAAATTTATTTCGCCGTATTTCACAAAGAAGGAATTACAAATTCAGTCTGTAGTTCATCGACTTCAACTGCTACAAATCCGGTAATGCAGTGCATCAGACGTGGCCACATATGTCGATTACACATTATATGTGCCAGTATTCATACATACAACTAACTAATTAATAAAACCTGTAGATACCTTAATATTCGATATTCGTTTGATATTTTCATTGAGTTCATATTACTATCTGCTTTAACGGAAGTTGGTTATCTTTCTGCCATTTATCATTTCTTTTTAAATCGTGCTGCTGCAGGTGCTACAGCCGTTTGTTGGTTGCCCTTTCACATCTACTTCATAGTCACATCATGTTATTCAGCACTGACACAGTAACATGAGTAACTCCATGTACAATCCGATTATCTACTGCTGGATTAATTTAAGGCATGTATTCAAGTTTACAAATGCCAATCAATTCAAAGGATATGTGACATACACATAAAAATGTTTTCTTTTGCTTGGCAGGGCAGGATAGACGTGAAATAATTTTTTTTTTTAATGAGCGCCGAGCAAAGTCAAATTTATGCAATTTTGCGCAATTTTTCCAAACATTTCGTTTAAAAGAAGGAATGCGTAAGTCAAAGCCCTTTATATAAACTTGTGCAAATTTACCAGAACCTTGTAATTGGTTTTCCTCATATAATGAACGAATTGTAACCTCTGTCTAACACATATCAAATGGCTATTGATAGTACTTAGAGATCAATTCGAAGAATTTATAATAGAATATAATGCTTATTATCTTGCTTACAAAGACACTATTGTTTAACTCCAAGTGATTGAAGGATTATTTCATACAGTATCATACATTTACTTTCTTACTTCCCCAAATTGTGCGTATATTCATTATATACATTTCTTTTTTCCCCAGTGGATTTGTTTACAAACGGATCCTGAAATTTCAATTATAGCCATAAAAAAATCCAATGTAATCAAGCTCATTGTTTTTTATTTAACCCGTGCCTAAATTATTTTACTTTCTTATACATTAATTTACATAGGATTTTTCATCTACAACTTTAAAAAATTGATATACTAATACAAAACTTTTCGCTCTACACAAAAGTTGTGAATGATTTTTCTTTTATAAAAAAGTTAAGCATCAAATATATTATATTCATATAGTGCACCATGTCGTATGAGCAACACATTATGATAATCACTTGAATGCTCAAGTGATTTAATGCATAAATCATACGGTGCATAACTCTTAAAGGAATTGATTTGGGAAAAAATCATTAAGATCTGTTTTGTAGGGCACAGATTATTTTATATTAGAATACCACTTTTCAAAGTTGCAGATTCCCTTTCTTAATGCAAAATATCAAAACATACATGTAAAAAAATCTCATTTCGGCACGGTTTGTATTGAAAATTAAAAATTTTTTTGCATTGGATTCTTATTTGAAGGGCATAATGTAAAACTTTAGGGAACGTTTAAAAAAAGACACGATTAACTTTAAAAGTCTACAGATTCGTACTTTGTAAGCTTACTAACAGTAAATATAAAATGCTATGGTATTGACCATCACTCATTTCTTATTATCACCACATAACTTCTCAATCATTCACACTTATGTGAAGTTCTACATATGGACTTCAGGATATTTTGAGACTGAAAAAATTCTCATTTATTATACGCAATTAATCTTTGGAAAATGATTTACTTCTCTATAGGAATTATGTTTAGAATTTCTGTCTATATGTCTCTTCTCTCTGTTCTAATACAACTTAGTTTTTAAGCCTCAAGGTTCAATCAGCGGAAGAGTTAAACTTTACATTGTGTTACATCCACTGCGTTTTGCGGAATGCGCTCAGGTCTATAAACGTTCTTTAGTTTAAGTTAAATAGTTACCTAATGGAACAGTTAAAGAAAACCAGCGGAACCGAACTTTCGCAATAAATCGCTTAAGCCTTAGCTAAGCACAAATAAATGAGGTCAGAACACCGGTATTCGCAGCTTTATGACAAAGTTTTAATTAGAGCAGTTCCAAATACTGCAGCGGTTTCAGCGTAACTCCCAAATACCAAAGCCAGAAAACACTGAGTGATTAATAAAAGAGCATTTTCCATTGTGCGAAATTCAGAAAACTTGTTGAAAAGAACTTTATATGATGTCAGGCGGATATATAACAGTAAAGCCACAAACTGCTGTAGATAAGCTGTTTGGAATGCATGACTTTGTGAGAAGTAAACGTCGAAGGCTGTGTATATAGTATAACAAAATTGGATAAGTAGAATGTTTTTATTATTTTTGGTAATTTTATTATAAGGAATAAAAAAAATATTTCGTTAGAACTTTACTAACTTTATATGTATATTATAAATTTTTTCGACTAATTAGACATGCAGAGTAGTTAGAGTTTGAACTAAATTCGATAAACATTATATCATCGGAGAGAGGAAAAATAATGCATTAGTATTATATTTTCAGAGATAATCGAAACCACTACCATTAGTGTAATTTAGTACAGCATCGTGTTTCAATCCATCACCAGTATTCTGGCTTTTGCAGCTTTTGGAATTAATAGCGGAGCTGTCACCTACAGAATTGTTTGACTCTAAACAATTCTCCCTAGCCAGCGTAACCACTGTCCCTTGACTCGCTGAATGTTGTCATAACACGTGGATCAATAAGTTCCGGGACTAAGTAAGAAAACATATTTTTTTTGGCAAAATTCGACATTATTCATCAACATAGTCTCTTTCAAGAGCAACACAATCAGTCCAGCGCTTCTCTAACATTTCAATACCTAAGCGTTCGTTTCGGCGATGATTTCCTTGTTGGACTAGAATCTCTTTCCTTGGGGCATTTTTTTGAAGTCTGCAAACAGGTAGTAGTCGCTGGGGGCCAGATCCGGTGAATACCGACGCAAAAAATCCGGTTTGTTCCGGCGAAACAGCTTCAAACAGCGCTCAGAATTAACGACACGTTGTCGTTTTCGATCCACCGTGAGCAAACGCGGCACCCACTTTGACAACAGCTTCCTCATACACAAATGTTCGTGCAAAATAGTGTACACACTGCCGTATGATATCTTTAAGGTGTCAGCTATTTCACGCAATTTCAATTTACGAGAAACGATTTGGTGGACTTTTTTGATGGTTTCAGGTGTGATTGCCTCATTTGGCCAGCCAGAGCGTTCAGCATCTTCAGTGTCTGTACGACCACGTTTAAAGTCAGCATACCACCGACAAGTGGTAGTTTATGATGGAGCAGATTTCCCGTAGCACTTTTCAAGCCATTGCTGAGTTTGCACTGTGCTGTTTTTCATCAAAAAGCAATGATAAATCAACACATGAAACTGTTTCGAATCCATTGTTTTGAGAATGTCAAGACAAACGTCATTTAAATCACTGTAACTCGTGAGCCAAACATCAGAATGACATGAAATTTTGACAGGTATCTTTTGAAGGTTGGTACTTATGAAAAATCATACGGAACTTTTGTTGGCAGCGGCATCTATGCGTCAGTCCCGCGACTTATTGATCCACGTGTTATATTTAAGTCATCCTTCCATCGACTGCGGTAAATGCCGTTGTCAAATCTCAAAGGATCTAAAAGTACAACAATATTTAACTCACTAAAATCCTGTTCAACTGCTTGTGGGCCGTCGCGTTCGTTATGCCGTTCTCCGTTTATTATTATTTAGCAATAGAAAATATGAATTAAATTTTTAGCTGCCAATAACATCAGTTGTAGTAAACATTTATACCCGTGTCAATTAGTCTAGAGAACATTACCTCAAAAAATTGTTTGTTGTTGCAGTCATTAGCGAAGTGTTCTCCTCATTTTTTTTTTTATTTTATAAAAGTTTACATAACAATAAAATTATTACATAAACTAAAGATAACGCAGCGCTAGCATCGGAGGCTTTCGGCTGGATACTCCTCATTTATTATTTGGCAGCATAGCAAACACAACAGCCACTGCCTCATTTTCTACTAGATAATTGTAACCAAAACCAGTTTGTACTAGGAAATAAATATTTATGTAAACTTAATAAAGCACTTACCAAGATCAGGAAAAATAAATTGAAGCGATCGTACAGTATTTGAAACTAAATTTTGTTCGTATTAATTTCTAAAACCCAGTATCGTCTGTACTTATCTTAATTGTCCCTTTCCCAGAAGTAACTTTTTATCAAAACAAAAATCCAAAAGTGTAGTTTGTGTGTGGGACAAGCTGATGCATCTCACCATTGCATTTTATTGTGCATGTGACTCTGGGGGCTTGAAAGCCTTTTTTGGCTAACCAGTTGAAACACAAATTATTTCACAATTGGCAATTGTGTTGGATCATTAACTAAGCCTAAAGGAAAAATATTGAACTTAATGTTATTTATTACAATCTTTATAATAAATATGCGTCATGATTTTTATATTAACTTAGCTTAAGCGAATGACTACTTAAATGACAGGAAGATGCGACGAGTTGATTTCAGGATGTCCGAGCATCAGTCTGGGCAATCGGTGCCTTAACATATATAAAATTCGCGATATCTCAATGAACATATATATATCCAGTAACTTTAGTAAGGTCAATATTCATTGTGGGTAGAATCTATGTGTTACGTTAATCGTCAAACAGTGCTATTCGGAACTCCACTGCACAAAATAACACATCGGAGAACCCATCGTATTTCATTGCAATGCAAATACAGCAGAGGTATCGGCATTTCACCAAAGGCGCAAAGTTTTTGTAATATTTAAAATAAGACGAGATAAATATAATAGGGGAATTCTGTTGCTCTTGCAAGATTGCAGATTGCAAAAATCCTATACCCAAATATAAAAGGGCACGAGAGCACCCATTGCAGAATCTAGTGATATATGAAAGGCTGATTCGGTCAATATATTGTAAACGACTTTTGTGAACGGCTATTGTGAATTGGCACACCTTCTGCATTCGTTCTTAACAAAAAACCGTAACAAATATCTATAATTTAATTAAAAATTATAAAATCTATTTACAATTTACATTCCTGAACAATTTAATGTCAAAATATGTATTTAAGTATAATGACAGCTATCACAGGGTTGCAATTATTTTTCTACGTACCGTAAACATGGGTTTTGGTCTAAAATATTTTACAGCCATTGCAAATAATTTTCTGCGTGTGATTGTTGTTGTGCCGGTGCACCAAGAGGAATTATCTGCAATTTGTGCATCGTGCAAGGGTTTTGCTAGAGCAAGAGAATACCCCTAATGTTATGTATGTCAACGCGATCATTACAGAAATCAATAGATTTCTAAATTTAAATTTGGCAGAGGTCCACAGCAATGAGAATCACCTGTGATTTTAAAAAGTGGGCCATGACTGCGAAAACTTTCCCAACTTTAAAGTGGATGCATGAGTGAAGATTATACTTGTGAAAATATTTCTAAGAATTTATAGTTATGATTTCTTTAGTGTAAGATAGAGAATAATAAATTTAACGATTTGTTTAAGTTAGCTTAATTTTCTAATACTATCATTGAAATTACAATATTTCCACCATGTAAAGTATACTATTTGCTATTTTAGGAATACTACATGATTCTATATCAATTACAAATTAAAATTCGAATACACTCTCTTACAGTTCCGAATTCATCATTGCGTTAATAGAAGCCAGCTTACATCATCACCGACCTGTTGGATAATCAAGGTATTGGGACACTGTGAAGTACTTTAGGAGAAGCAAAATCGCATTATAGGCAATTTTTATTTCTGTGATATTAGATATAGAGAGATGAAATGAAAAGATAATGTCAAATAGTGGTAAACTTTTATTGTTAATATTTTTAATTCTGCATAGAAATAATTAAAATAAAATGATAGTACATACGCTATTTGATATTTGATTTAATTTGGAATTTTACAATTTGAAGGTTTGTATCAGCTAAAAATAACCTCCTCCCTGGCTTAATAGTTACTTAAATGTTATGCACTCTTCATATCACCGTATAAAAATCACTACTTACATTGTGTTTAAATAAATATAATTATTTTTAGAAATCTTAACATAAGCATACACAGGGAAGAAAAAACATAGAAAAAGGTTATCGCAGAGTATTAAATCGACAATCAATTTCGAAATTAATTGCTCTGTGCCATGCATTCGGCAAGTTGTGTTCAGTCAACAAGTGATGAAATAGACGCGGCTGAATTCATGTGCATATTTAGCTCAATTAAATCACGCTAACTAAATGTCAACTTTTCCGTTTTCTAACATAAATGGTGAATATGTAACAACCGGCAGTCGCTTATTATGTTTTAGCGTATAGTACTTCACAAAACAATACTGCTTTCTATTAATGTATCTGAAAATAAAATACTTTGATATTGATATTGGCGGTTGTTGCTTACCAATAAAGCGGAATGAGGGGTTTTTTATACAAATTTGACATATTTGACTTTAACATGTTTATATTTAACTTATAATTGGGAGAGAATGTGTACAAAATTATAACTTTTGAAATGATTGTTTAACACGTGGGAAGCCGGGCGAGCTGCTAGTTTAATATAATAATCTAAAACAAGGCAAGCTGAAGTGAAGTGTAATGCAAACACATTTATTTTCGAGACACGCTTGCATGCTGCGTGAAGGTAGCTATGTACCATATACCTATATGCATTATTCCCGTATTCTTGACTTGCAACATTTGCTCAAGGCTGGGGGCATATAAGCCTATGATCTTTTATGACACCATTTATTACACTCTAATCGCCAAAAAGTTTAAACTTTAAATTACTTTTATACTCTGATATGCAGATGAACATAGTTTGAATAAATAATAACAGCACTAAACTCTGCATAAACGCAGCTGCGTGTACTTGAGTATGATAAGACATCTAATTAAACCTGAGTTGCATAAATTTTAAGGGAGACTCTAATAATTTCGCTGCTGATTAATTAAACTAAAGTACTTTAGTGATTACTGAGTACTAAACATTTCCACCTTCCGTTCAGTGATTATACTAAGTAAGTATAATTTTATGAGAATTCAGTACACCTTATGCATGAGTACTCGCTAAATTGAAAAAATAAAATATGAGGGATGACAACGGCACTGTGAAACCTAGTTAATCGCGTTATTTAATTAAATGAAGCTTCAAATACATAAAATACCGAAGGGTAAAGAAAACAGTCCAATGCAAATTAATACTTTGAAATTTCGAAATGCTTAGGCAAACACTTTGAAATATGAAAGTTTACGAAGAGTAAACAAAATAATTGGCGGTCGGTACTTACTGTAGACGATAGAATACCGTAAACAAAATGACAGAGGCACTAAAATGCAAAACATTTTGCGCCAGAAGTGAGGTTGAGAAAGATAAATACAAACACCAAAAATACACCTATAAATAAATTTGGGTGTATTTATTTGCTTTGCAACAAAACCGAATAGCAAACCCTTTTCCTGCAAATTTAACAATTTTGATTTCGCACCCCTTTTTTCGATACAATTATTTTACTTTTAGAAAACATATTAGCTACAACTTTAACCAATCAAAATAAAATAACTACAAATTTCCTTCAAAGAGCAAATTTATTTTAACATAATTCAGACTGCGCCAAATGATATGTATGCCTTCCGCTTTCACACTCCAAAAATCTATTTCGCACAGATTAACACACGAATAATAAAACACGTTGCGTGTTTGCCAGCCTGCCTGGTTTACGGTGGGCCATAGGTTTACCAAGACATTTTTGCCTATATTTTGGCGAATAGCAAAACAATGCTTTAAGAGGTCGAAATTCCTACAAAAAATGTAATAGCGTCTGTCTTCTTTTAGAAGGTGTTTCATTTTCTATTATAGTCGCTCAAATTTTTTCTCTTCTGAAAGTAATATTGAAAAAGGTATTGATTGTGCGTTATTAGCAAAAAGATAAAAAAAAAAATTTTACACTAGGCAAACAAACTAAGATTTGCGTTGCGTAAAACCCTTCTTCAGTTGATCAAAGAGATAAAACAAAATTCGCTAAAGAACCTGAAGGCCATCCCAAACATGCTTATGAAAAGTGTTTCAATGACTAGAAAAATCGTTGGATTAAAAGTTTTACATCTGATGGGCATTACTTTGAAGGCGAAAAAAATAAATATTCACATATAATTAAATATTTTTGGTTTTATTACAATTTCTGGGTACTTTGTTTAAGATAATAACTGTATCCAAAAGATTCCGATGTCAACCGTAGCTAACGCGAATGGAGGTCACAGCAAATGAAGGTTGCCTGCTAGCTTACAAGTATATTGAATACTGACGTGGCGCTCAGGCCAATTGACGAAACGAACGCAACGCGCTTTAGCGGGAATCAGCATTTTTTTAGCTGTTAGTATTCAGACGCTGTATTGTGTTGTCCTGTGCGTTGATGTTTGAGTGTGGTATGTTGTGTTGTACTGGGGTGCGCCAAATTTTTTCTGATTAGTGTAATGTACGTATGTAGGGAAGGTTTAGGTCTTTCGTACACCCAGTTTTCGACAATTAAATTTAAAAAAAATCAGAATGACCAGTTTAAAAAAAAAAAATCAATACATAATTGACCTAAATCAGTTAATTCTAACTAAATATGTTATGTTAATTGAATGCAAATAATGAATTTCATTTTACTATACTTAATATAGTAACCTCGTATTGGCGATTCAACAGCTTTGAACATTGTCGACCCTCATACGCCCCATCAAACAATACGCTATTTAAGCAAAAGTACGTTTATATAAGTGCATGTCTTTTTAGAACGGATGGAATATGGATACTTTGCCATGCCAACGTCTAAATGCTTATTTTTTTATGCGCCAAATTTTCAATTTTTCTTCTAGAGCCCGCTTTTGCCTTCTCTCTCTTGCAGCGACGATGACATATCATTCATTCTACCGTTATTGTGCCAAGTCCTGTAGTCGATACTATTCGCTGCATGGTTTTGGTGGTAACAGGAGCAAATTTAATTGTCATTTTAGTTGTTATGACAACGAAAAAATTGCGAATTTTTACCAATTTTTTCGCAGGTGAGTTCTGGTGGACACATATAATTAATGCAAACAATAAATTAATGGCATAATAAAATACGCGAACACGGGTTTTTATCTGATTTTGAGTTCATATAGGGGCGAAAGGGCGTTTGGCGTAAACAGTAAACAGTAAATGCATGCACAAACTGAGGTGCAGTAGCTACGAATTAAAAAACGGCCTTCGTTATGTTAGTTGTTAAATGAGAGGTGGTTTGAATTTGTCGGAAAAGTATATTGCACTAGAGGTTACCTTTGTACGTAAGTGTGAAATACAAGTATTATAAATTTGTACTGAACATTTACATGATTTCCATTAATAAATCGACAGAAAGAATCAGGTGCTTTTAAACAATCTTCTACACATATACTTAGTCCTGCCATAAGTTCTGTTACAAATTCAGGCTGTTATAAAAATATTATACATTTTATAATAAATTAAATTTTATTCTAAATATTTAACTCTGGATACAAACAGTAGTCTAATGGATTCAAAGCTGGACTTCCAAATAGAGAATCATTTGCAGTTGTGCAACCAGGGCTATTGCTTTGAAGCCACTTCTGAATGGTTTTTGCCTTGAGTGCTTGAGCAGAAGCTTGCTGGAAGATCTAATGCTCTCTATGGAATAGTATATGGTTTAACTGCTTTACCGTCTTCTCTTGCAGACTCTGTACACTGGGTCAAAACAGTTTTAACTAATTTTTCACAAAAATGCAAGGATGTAACACTCTTGCATTATAATCCCACCAAACCATTACTCAGCTGGTTGATGACCACTTCGAACCCTTTGCGTAGTCCTTTTTGCACATTAAACACTGAAACTACTGAAGAAGCCGCTTGCATCTGTTGAGTATAATTTTGCTTCAAGCACGTTTTCAAAATATGTCCAGTTGACTGACTATCTGGTCGATACTTTCATTTTCATTCACATAATTTTATATTTTTTGGGGTACTAGGGTCCAAATATTCGTTACCTAGTGAAGTTTTAGTTGGATTTGAACAATTTTTGGTCATAAGATTGCATACACTAAAGGCATTATTCGTGCAAAGTTTCATTTCGTTATATTGATTGCTTCTTTATTTGTACACTCGAAAAGAAAGAATCAGATGGAATTTGAAATTTGTTATATGAGATGTAGTCGTGGTTGCGGTCCAACACACCATATTGTTGAAATCGGCCTAGCGGATCCCGAGATATGCAATTTCACTTAAAAGTGGGCGGTTTAAAATTATATGTATCTGGCGCACTTAGTTATTGCTTTATCGCAGGTTTAGTAGTTTTTAACGGTATCCAGTTTCAATGTGACGTTCAATTATATTTACGCACAACGAATGGCCTTTCGTCGAACTATATTCCAAAATATCGCAATTTATAACTGAGCATAAGCGCTTCGGTGTTTACCCTAATGGCGATATCCATGGACAGGTGTGTTGATAAACCACAGTGAAGGACTGCAGCAGTAACTCCTAAGTCTGACGCAAATAAAATTAGATATTTCACATCTCCATTGAGCGCATATACACATAAACATGCAAAGTAAACCCCCTGTGCGCAAACAAAAGCCCTCACTTTAACTAGCTATGACTCCCTTTCTCGTGTTTTCTAACGATCACCTCCTTTCAGACGTGATGCTATTATGAAGCGTGTTGTCACGCGTTGATAAGCGGTGCAAACTGGGCATTGGCCTATGCCCAAGTTGTTCTTCTTTACAATTGCCGAAGTCGAACTGAATGATAGCGACCGAAATGTGTGCTAACCGAGTGATGGTCCTACGATTCATTCGCAACTAATAATGAAAATATGTAGGCATATTTATCAACGAAAATGTATTTTTTTTTTTCGTTGGATTTGGCTCATCTTGGAAGACCCATACGGTCGATTGCTGTTTTGTTTCGGGCTGATACGCATAGATCCATGATTCGTCACCTGTGACGATCTTATAAACGTCTTTTGAAGCACCGCGATCGTATTTTTTCAGCATTTCTTACACCAATCCACACGAGCCTTTTTTTGAGCGATTGTCAAATTGTGCGGGATCCAACAAGAACAAACCTTATTTTTTACGGCCAGGTGTTCATGCAATATCGAATGTATACTGGTGGAAGAAATGCATAGGCATGCCTCTATCTAAAGGTATGTTACATGACGGTCTTGCATTATCAGTTCACGTACGGCATCGATGTTTACTGGCAAAACGGCTGTTTTTGGACGACCTTCACGGAATTCGTCTTTGAGCGAGCGTCGACCACGATTGAATTCATTGTAACAGTTTTTCACAGTGCTATAGGATGGTGATTCATAGCCATACAAAGATTTTAGTTCATCGATGCACTCTTGTCGTGATAATCCACGTCGAAAGTTGTGAAAAATGATCGCACGAAAATGTTCAAGAGTTAATTCGATTTTTTGGCCGAGATGAATTTTTTAATTCCCTGTAAATAAAACAATTCACGATTAAATGACAAAACGTTCTGAGTGATGTTATGCTAAAAAATTAGTATTGCCTAGTCCAGAAATATATATAGCAACCTATGTATTAACCTATGTTATCTATCTACTTGGAGGATGGAGTCATGTGGAGCAGGTTACGCAAGTGAGAAAAGTTCTCTGATCGCCATTCACTTGGGAGTGGCCAGACTTTTTTCCAAGTATCCTCTGGGTAGCCTCAGAATATCCGTTTGAAGGCAAGCTAAAGTGAGAAGGCGAAACATCCCCTCCGCAGGATTCTGCGCTGGGTATGGGACCCGCCAAGTAAAAAAAACACTAACAATGAAAAATTACCAACAGCCTCAGAAGAGAAAGCGCCCTTTTGATGACGACCACGGTAAAAGAAATAAGGACCACAAATTGAGGGCATGCACCTGGAATGTCCGGTCTTTTAATTGGGAAGGCGCCGCTGCCCAGTTGGTTGATGTCCTCGTGAAAATAAAGGCTGACATCACCGCCGTTCAAGAAATCCGATGGACGCGACAAGGAATGAGACGAATAGGTCCTTGTGGCATTTACTAAAATGGCCATATAAAGGAGCGCAAGTTTGGTGTAGGATTCTTCCATTCATTCACTCCGGTAAATGAACGTTTAGCCACAATCCGCATCAAAGCGAGCTTTTTCAACATATCACTGATTTGCGCCCACGCCCCGACGGAAGAGAAGGACGATGTGACGAAAGATGCCGTCTATGAGCACTTGGAGTGCGCCTATGAGAGCTGCCCCCGCCACGATGTCAAAATCGTGCTTGGCGACTACAACGCCAGGGTGGGCAAAGAAGGTATCTTTTCCAAATGGGTTGAGGCTAATCGACTTCACCGGGGACCGAAATATGGTTATCTGTGGTACTAGATTCCAGCACAAGAAAATACATCAAGCTACCTGGCTGTTTCCGGATCGAAAAGCCACCATCCAAATCGATCATGTTGTGATAGACGGAAGACACGTCTCCAATGTCCCATACGTGCGACCGCTCGGAGGTCCTAACATCTACTCGGACCACTAACTTGTTGCAGCCAAGATTCGCTTCCTCCTCTGTGCAGCAAAAAACGCACATCAACAAACACAAGGAAGGTTCGACGTCGAGAAGCTGCAATCACAACAGACAGCCGAACGATTTTCTACTCGGCTTGCACTCCTGCTCTTTGAGAGCACTCGTCAACAACTCGGTATAAGGGAACTGTGGAACGGCATTTCAAACTCCTTACGTACAGCTGCAACCGAACCATTGGTTTTCGGAAAGTGCAAAAGAACAGCTGGTACTACGAGTGCCGTGTCGCAGCGGAGAGAAAATAGACTGCCTACCTCGCAAAGTTACGATCGACCACAACACGTGTGGGATGGAATAGATACCGAGAGTTGAAGAGGGAAGCGAGAGGCATTTACAGAAAGGTAATGCTCGAAAATTCTACGAAAAAATGCGGCGGCTTACAGAAGGTTTCAAGACCGCAGCATACTTTTGTAGAACCCCCATAGGCGATCTATTGACCGATGCCTAGAGCATACTTAAATTATGGAGGGAACACTTCTCCAGCCTGAGGAATGGCAGTGACCGTACAACGACAGAAGAAGGCGAACCCGATTCCCCAATCGATGACGATAGAGCAGACGTAAAAAAGGACATCCCACAATATGCGCCAACTACAGTGGGATCAAGATCCCATATAAGGTTCTATCGAACGTATTGTGTGAAAGATTAGACTGTCAACAAACTGATTGGACCTTATCAGAGTGGCTTTAGACCTGGAAAATCAACAACCGACCAGATATTCACCATGCGTCAAATCTTGGAAAAGATTCGTGAAAAAATAATCGACACACACCACCTCTTCGTCGATTTCAAACCAGCTTTCGACAGCACGAAAAGGAGCTCCCTTTATGCCGCGATGTCTGAATTTGGTATCCCCGCAAAACTAATATAGCTGTGTAAACTGACGTTGAGCAACACCAAAAGTCCCGTCAGATTCGGGAAGGACCTCTTCGAGCCGTTCGATACCAAACGAGGTTTCAGACGACGAAGGCGACTCCCTATCGTGCGATTTCTTCAACCTGTTGCTGGAGAAAATAATTCGAGCTGCAGAACTTAATCGAGCAGGTACCATCTTCTATAAGAGTGTACAGCTGCTGGCGTATGCCGATGATATTGATATCATCGGCCTCAACACCCGCGCCGTTAGTTCTGCTTTCACCAGACTGGACAAGAAAGCAAAGCAAATGGGTCTGGCAGTGAACGAGGGTAAGACGAAATATCTCCTGTCATCAAACAAACAGTCATCGCACTCGCGACTTGGCCCTCACGTCACTATTGACAGTCATAACTTTGAAGTTGTAGATAATTTCGTCTATCTTGGAACCAGCGTAGGCACCATCAACAATGTCAGCCTGGAAATCCAACGCAGGATAACTCTTACCAACAGATCCTACTTTGGACTGAATAGGCTATTGAAAAGCAAAGTGCTTTCTCGACGAACAAAAACCAACCTCTATAAGTCACTCATAATTCCCGTCCTGCTATACGGTGCAGAGGCTTGGACGATGACAATAACTGATGAGTCGACGTTGCAAGTTTTCGAGAGAAAAGTTCTGTGAAAGGTTTATGGTCCTTTGCGCGTTGGCTACGGCGAATATCGCATTCGATGGAACGATGAGCTGTATGAGATATATAATATGACGACATTGTCATAGTTCAGCGAATTAAAAGACAGCGGATACGCTGGCTAGGTCATATTGTCCGAATGGACTTAAACACTTCAGCTCTGAAATTATTCGACGCAGTACCCGCCGGTGGAAGCAGAGGAAGAGGAAGACCTCCACTCTGTTGGATGGACCAAGTGGAGAAGGACCTGGCTTCGCTTGGAATATCCAATTGGCGCCACGTAGCGAAAAGAAGAAACGACTGGCGCGCTGTTGTTAACTCGGCTATAATCGCGTAAGCGGTGTCTACGCCAGTAAAGAAGAAGATATTATCTAATACCACTAGTTAGTTCTTTTGCTGTTATTCAATAAAAGTAATACCAAATGTCAATTATTACTCACCAGTATTATATCAACAGATTTGTATAATCTCTTTTGTACAGCCATATTTATGCTGAATTTCTTTCCAAAAACCAATGACCTTGTGAGTGAATTATATTTTGCATTAACTCTGTACTTAACTTTACATTTCGACAAAACTGCAAATCCCAGAGCAATAAGTCGGATGCTTATGATAAATACGAAATGAATTTGTTAATCATTTTCTTTTGCTCTTTTAATTTCCTTTCCAGTTATAATATTGTTTTTATGATTCTCACGTATATAATGCTCATGATTTCGATGACGGCCACTTATTCTCGATACTACAGTGAGCTTTAAGACTTAAGGGCAAGAGTGTACGCCTAGACAGACTGAGAGTGCGTAAATTTGTCACTTTATTGATTTTTTGTCTTTCTGCTCGTTTTAGTTACCGCCATCACCGCACACAAGAAATATCAAATAACTAAATTTTTGACAATACTGGGCGATCAATATGACTATTTTTCAACTCCATTATATTTTTATATTATAGATAAAGGAAAATATATTTTATTTAATGTGAAGTAAAATAGATACAATTAAGTTAATAATATAACAAGTTGGTTCAATGACTTATATCATGAATAGCACGTTCAATATTGGTTTCTAAAACTTGAAGCGAATCTGGTTTATTGGTAAAGACCAATGAATATTATATTATATCCTCCGTTTTAGGTGAAATCACATATCACAGGACCTGCCGACCGATTTCAACTACATTAGGCACGAAATCGGACAACAACGGCTTGCCATATAACATTATTTTAATTTCAATTTGAATC